>VZRW01005397.1:0-26617 GCA_013398125.1 Aegotheles bennettii
GGGCAGTGGTTTTAAACTGAGAGTCAGCTTAGATTGACATTAAGAAAGAAATTTTTCATGATGAAGTTGGTGAGACACTGGCCCAGGTTGCCTAGAGTAGCTGTGGATGCCCCATCACTGGAAGTGTTCAAGGTCAGGCTGGAGGGGTCTTTGAAGAACCTGGTCTGGCAAAAGATGTCCCTGCCCAGGGACATGGAATAGATGATTTTTAAAAGGTCCCTTCCAACCCAAACCCTTCTGTGATTCTATGATTCCCAAGCTTTGGAATACAGATACTGTTGATGTTTAGCATTATGCTTCCAGCCCCTCCTGAACCACAGGTCTCTCTGTTCCAATGCTGCAGTTTATCTCCCAAAGTCTATGCAATGCCCATCAACCATTATTGCCATCAACCATGCCATCAACATTTATTGACAGAGTTCCTCCAGTGTATTACTCATACCGGTGTTCAGACGTTTTAGCTTAACATGTTGCTTCAACCTCTCTTCTGTTTCTCACAGTCCCAGCTCCAATGAATATCAGTATTGTTTGGTTTTTTGTTTTGTTTGTTTGGGGGTCTTTTATTTGTTTTATTACTTAGTTGGGGTTTTTTATTTGTTTTCTTTCTCTTGGCTATAATGCTCTTCAGGAGTCACAAATCTCTCCTGAAAGTTTATTTTGTAACTAGCATGCTTCCAGGAAGAAATGTCCTGAGAAGTGAGAATTTTTGACTGACCAGCCAACCAACCATTCCCTACAACCTGCCAAAACACATTGTTGGAAGAAGCCTGGTTGCCTGGTCAGTGGATCTTAGAGCAGTTAAAACACTCTCGGTACCCAGGGAGTACATTGCTACAAGAGTTTACACACAGAAATACAGTAGATCTCCCCCCAAAAAATCCCAAAACCCACTCCTACTGCAGTGCCACTGTCTTTATCACTGTAGAACCTATAATCACGCATCACTGCTTAAGGACTCTGTACCTTTGAGAAAGCTTCAGGTCTGCACAAAATACCCCAGTTATGGCAACAAGTCTTATTTTAATTCTATATAATCTCAGGATGACCACAAGCTGGAGACTCTCTCTTGACAGAGATCACCAAATCCAAACAAAAATAGAGACACTGTTAATTCAACATTCAGGCAAACTTTTGTTAAGAAATATTAAGCCTCTAAATATCAGCATCACCAAGTATCCATTGTGAATCAAAAGCACTACTGTCTGTTTCTGTATTACACTTTAAGGCCCATCTTCTCTTAGCCAAAGATACGTATTTTAGTTCAATGTTATTTCTTGAAGTGATAGACTTGCTACCCAAACATAACCTGAATTGGATACTCTTGGTCTCTAAGGTTGAAAATATTGAGCAGTTGCCAAGCTGACTTGCCTATTTACACCCTATGACAGACACCCCAGCTATTCCACACCAGACCTGGGATAGTTTGTGAAAGCTGAAGTCACTCAGTCACGCACAAAGGTACCAGAGTATTTTTATGCAGGTTTGTGCCATGCTATTACCCATCTCCACACTACCACTGATCTGTTTTGGAATCATTTCATCTGGCAATGCTTTCTCAAAAGCCTGAAACTGTGACAGTTTAGTCTAATGGTCTATACTGCTTAAATGGGCATCTGAACTGCATCTCACTGGGTATCCTTCTCCTGGTCAGCACTGCACCTTGGACACCAGCAACGGGTGAGTGCGTAAGAATGAGATACATGGAATTTCTATTCAGTTGGGATTTTTACAAGCCATGCACTATAACCAGAATCCAAGTGGTATTCATTTTACTGAGACTCAGAGCTGGCTATTTTTCCCCTATTTTTAGGGTTTTTTTTCAGATATTATAGCACACCACTCAAAACCATATCTTACTAACAGGGAGGGAAAAGTGAACAGAGGTTTAGAGGTTTTAAAATTCAGATCAGTATTATCCATGCTGCTGCTTATTCTAAGCTTAACATTCACCTAATATTAGATTGGTGGGTCAAGAAACATGAGGACAATACTGGGAAGAGTGAAGGGAGTACAAACAGAATGGACAGTCTGCAGCCCACAAGTACAGGAGCATTATTCCAAATCCTGAACTAAGCCACTACACGTTATTAACTACTACTTACAGGGTTACTGGAATCCTGATCCTCACTATCCATCTGGGAGATTAAATATTGCAAGCATTGACTGTGAAATAATGAATACTTTTCTTTGGCACTCCCGGCAGAGCTGCAGTCCAAGAACTGACTCTCACTGCACTTGAGCCATCAGACATAGCCAGATAGTGTATGATCTGTATAAAATGACTGCATGCCACCTCCCTCGAAAACTTCTTGTGTTTGTCATCTAGGTGAGATTACAAGTATTTTTATGTAATGGTTTAAGCATATAACTAAGAATATATACTATATTAGTTAGCCCTCACACAGCAAATGGTGATTGTATCATTGGATCACATGGACAAGGACCTGAACAGCTGGAATTTTGAATCTTCAAATTTCTGTATGATGGCTAGAGACAGAAACTGATTTTATGATGACCTGAAATTGAATTAAGTGTTGTATACTATTCAGTTTAAAACCATGCCTAAGCATTTTAATGTATCAACATAAGCTTCCTCACCTTCCTAAGAGGAATGTTTGTTAATTATCCTCGCAGATCAAAAGGTCATATGGGAAGAAAATTCCGTTAGAAGATGAATCTTTATCTAGCAGACAAAAAAATTCAACATCTGGTTACCTGAAGTTGGAAAAAGAAGCAAAGTAAATATAGAGTATGTATTTAAATTGTAAGGATATGGTATTCTGGGGAAGCTGATGATGTAGAACAGATTTTTATAGTTGGGACTCTTTCTGTATCAGGACCTGTATGTGGGACTAGTATTTTTGCTCTGCTACCTTTTATGGTTCTTCATTAAGACTAAGACCAGAGGAAGTGGCATAAGTTCCTGCAACTCTGAAATGAAGTCAGTTATCAGTGTTTGCTGAGCAGTCCATCAGATTGGTTATCTGTTAGCAAATCATAGGGGAGAAAAATAAACTCCAAATTCACCTATCACTAGCATACAACTATAAAGAGAAGTCTTTGAGTATGTTAAACAGCTCTTGAAACTGATGAGGGATGCAGGGGTAAGCTGTGCTAGAGGGCACCGGGTAGGAGACAGGAGCAGCACAGCATGTTCTTACGGTAGCCCTTTAACTAGAGGACCAGCACAGGGGAGCAACAGGCAAAGCCATTTAGGGACACAGGTGCTGGGTCAGTGTCCAGTTCTAATGGGATTTGTCCTAGAGGAGCTCAACTGTAAACACAGAGCACCCACAGAAGACTGCAGTTCCTGCAGACATAGGAAAGCTGCCAGCAAGTCTGAGCTCTGTGCTGATTATGGTCAGTTCACCTAGTGATGCCATTTTCAGGATAAATAATATCAAGAAGCAAAGGGACTGTTAAATGGCTACTGCTTCAGCCTACTCACCTAAAGGGACACTCAAACTGGTCCTGACACTGTCTGTGTTGTGGTGAACATCCAGCACAAAAAGCTGTGATAATGGGAAATCAATCAGTGAAGCCCACAAAAGAGATGCAGGAAACTGTCTTATAGCTTTAAATCAAGACTTGGTATTTTGTTAAAGACAATAATAATCTGTAGTTCAGATGCATTTATGAATCTGCTGGAAATTCCAGGGCATTATCTGTGTAAAGGAAGTGTGGTTAGGTCAGCACAATAGTTTAAATTTTACAGCTAGAAACTTTAACAGAAAAAGGAGAGCTTCGTTGATTTTTTTACATTTTGAAGTTCCTACCTGATTTAGAGACATTTATACTCAAATAATCCCTCTGATAAGGGTAAGAAAAACCCATTGAAGCCTGCAGTATGGCAGGATTAGCTATAGCCCAGCCCTGGGTTAGCAATAATCTCAATTGTGTACAGAAAGCTATCAAGACGGAGATTCCATCACTTCAAAGGTAGGGCAGATCTTGTACTCTCAGACTTCAGGAGCTTTAATCTGTGATGTTTCATCAACGTATTTGGTAGAACTAGATTCTTAATCTGCATAATCTTTACCTAGAGTAAGTATTCATTCAAAAATGAAGCTAAAAAAAGACAGTAAAAAATAATTTAACAATCTAAGCTCAGAATTTACATCCAAGAACAGATTGTAACCCAGAACCGTATCAATTTGACAGCAAAAGCAAGGCAAAAAAATCTTGAACAGCTTTATATACACACACGATTTATCACATAACTGGTTTGAAATAGGAACAAATTTCCAGGGTCTTTGCGCACTCCAAACGTCCCTTCATTTCAACAGGAACTGTGCACACTGTTAAATTACTGATGCCATACAAACCCCTGTATGCAAGTTAGCTGGTTCTTCATCTGAAACTGTCCTTCTCCCACCTCCCAAATAACAGCAAATCAGTAACAAGAGCTTCTGTTTCCCCAAATTTAGCCAAGCTTCCTTTTATACAAAATACGTGAAGAAGTACCAAATGAATACAGAATTTTAAGAGCAATCACTTTCTTAAGAAACTCCAAGATGTGATATAAAAGAAAAGACTGAGTCTGCATATAAAGTTATAAGTTGATGTTATGCTTAACTATTTATATTAAAGCCACAGGTGATGTTAAAAATAAATTTCAAGAACGTTTTACTAGGAAAATGAAATTAAATCTGATGAAGTTAAACAAATTTCATACCTTTAGCTATCATGAAAATACTTTACTTGAAACACATTCCAAATTACAAATAACTGAAATGCACAATTTTCAAACCTTAAGTAGCCTACTATAGCTATAGGTGTTCTCTGAAATGAAGTATTAGCCCTCCTAACAAAATAAAAAACTCAACCAAAATTCCCTTCTCCACTCTTGTTTTTCTTTTTTTTCCATAAAAGAAGGATGAGAAGTGCTCCCAAAACAAAGTATATTTACAATTTTAAAAGGTTACTACAGAAAAAAAGTACATTCCTTTCTTTCCTTGTGACTATACTAGTGCCTAAATCCAGAGAATGCTTGATGTTTTAACTGCACAAGCATTAAATGTTGTCATATTTATCACTGAAGAGTCCGATGGCACACTTCAATGGCATCAATCTTCACATTATGAGGTGGGAAAGCAGTCACTCAGTTGCACTCAGATTGCAGCCTGCTTGTACCACGGCATAATTACATTTCACCTGGAATCCAGTGAGAACTCACCCTGACCTTTTGTGTTTCCCTGAAAAAGCTTTTCTACACTTTTATACAAACCAACAGACACATGGGATGAACAGCTCTTCAGTTCTTTCATTGACTATGAAAAGCAGGTTTTCTTTAAATCAATAGCTTTATAGTTACGCTAAATACAGTTTTTGTCACATTTCTTGCTTGTAATTCAATGCTTCTTGATACCTCAGTCATCATCCTGTTGATTTCTTTTCTGTCAACAGAACAGGAAAGTTTGGAATGTTAGGACACAGTTATCTGAAGTAAGAGCACTAATACATCATGACATGTTTCCAGATACAATGGATATTACACAGTGACTGCATTTCTAAGCCATTTTTTGAGCAGTAAGAGATAAATGGAACAGAGCAGTGTCAGCCCTCTCCCCCAGCCCAAACTGTAGGATTTTATTTCTAGTAAAGAACAAGATTAACCAACAGAATATACAAGAACCAGAAAACATGATGGTGGTGGCAGAAGTCAGCAGTCAAAACGGAGACAACCTGCTCTCCCTTTCCTAATTTACAAGGATGTCATGTTTTCATGTCACTGTTCATCAAAAGAACAAAGAAATTACACTGAAAAAAGAACAAGTGTTTAAAGTTCTTTCCTAATATACTTATCTTCTAACTTTTAAAGAAGGTCTTAAAAGCGTTAGCTTCAGCCATTCAAAAAACACATTTCCATCTATACTTCATCTGTATTTACATTTAAATAACAAAAACCAGCTGAGTCCTTCAGTAAGAGCTGTCAAACTACCTTCGTTGCTTCCTGTAAAGATAAAATTAACTAACTGAAGTGAAATTAGTATGAAAGCTTGCTCTTCAGCACTTAAAAAAACCTAAAAAAAAAATAAATCAACTGAACAATACATTGTATGATAGCTTCATACATTACTTTTTCTGGAATTATTCAACCTGTGTTAATTCCACGCACTTTGATGTTGCCGTTTCACAAAGATGGAAGGCCAGAAATTTTTTTCACTACTTCTTACCAGCTTAAGAAAGTCAATTAATTTGTGAACATCCTCTCCTGTAGAAAGGTCCACAAAATCTTTCGGCAGTCGGTAGCTCAGGTATGGACTCGGCTGGACAGTCACTTCGCTGTTTGTACAACGGAAAACCGGGCAGTCCTTTGGAAGAGATATTGGATAGACAAGAACAGTGAATGGGAATAAAGCTAGCAATGTTTCTTGAACTCCTCTGTGAGATTGTCTGAGCCACTTTGCCAACAAATTTATTTGGCATTCATTCAACTAAACCTGCACTTTCTAAAAATTGTAGTTTTCTCATTAAAAACTCTGCCCACCTAAAAATAAAGGTTAAATTGTTAATAACAGTCAAATAAAGGCATTCGTTCCCTCACTTTAAAGTTTCTACCATGTATCAATTATTAATGCATTTAATATACATACACTTATAACAGCACTTTAATGAGGGAGCTATAAGGAACTTTGGGGACTTCTTTATGGTAGAATCCATAAATTTGTCTTCACAGGTTCCTTGTTTAAACCCATGTTTGCAAATAGAACCTTACTGGAATTACGATCTAAGCTTTCCAACCAATTTACTTACTGAAGGAAAAAATATATCTATGAAATATCCAAAAATATCTCTAAACGCTCAATTGTAGCAACAGGTTTTGGGTAACTTGATATAATTTTCAGTTCAACACATTCACACACAATATAATTGTCCACTGAACAGCAATAAGCTGCTTCATTTTAAAGACACAAGTTCCATGACTTCACACCAGATTCCGTGATTGGATGCAAGCTGAAGCATGAAGGCAAGTCCTTCTACTTTTCATCCAGGCTTACACCCAAGAGAACTGTGTAAAGCACTGAGAAAAAGAAATCCTCAAAACAAAATTCAAGTGTCCTATGGACAGCTCAAGAATTGGGAGTGTTTTAACACAGGCTTTTAGCAGGAAGGTTCATCGAGTGGGTTTTCATACAGCAACAGCCAGGCGGTGAGACTAAGAGAAAACAGCATGAGTGATAACCTGCAGAGCAGTGTATTTCCCTTCCAATGTGTTATGAAAATACAGACAGAACTAAAGCTAAGCTCCAATGTTACAATCAGCTCAATAACACCCATCATTTCTGGTACGTCTAACACAGTTTAACAGCTACAAAATAAAGCCCATACTATCTGACCAGCCCTCTCTCCAAAGACAACTACCAAGTGTTTCCCAAGATCAAGTAACATCCCACTTTATATCTTATATCCAGCTGTCCAAGGATTTGTTAAGATGTGAGGCCCCAGACTCTGAGCACTCAGTGAGAAAAAAGCTGGAGTACAAATAAATGAAGACTATTCCTACTTCTCTGTATTAACGGGAAGTTATTTGTTTTTATGGAGGCAAAGCAGCTTGGAAGAGGGATGGAAAAGCCCTGCTCCATAAGCCCAGGGAGTTCAAGCAGAGGACAAGGCTTCCCTGAGGGTATTCAATAGGAGGAAGAGACAGAAGCTGAGCTTCTTTTTGTTTCCCCCAAACATAAGTCTGGAGCTCTGGGAGACTGTATGACACATATCAGGAACAAAGCAGAACTTTAAATGAATAAATAGAAAACTAACAGATTTTTAAGAAAAATTGAAAAGAGCACATCAAAGCTGCATAAAAGCAAGTTTCAGGGCATCTTCTTTACAATGTGGTCAGAGCTGCAATATGGGTTTGTTCTACATGAACTAAAAATTCCTTTGCAGGCATACAAAACTAGCATGCCACACTTGAGATTAACTACTGTCTAACAAGGTAGATTCTACTTAAAAATAATTTACATTTCATGAGTTAAGGACATCCATTTATTTCAACGGGATTTCCACCACAATTTGATTATAACAAAGAAAGAAAAAATTAAAAAAAGCCACAATGCCTGTTGGATTTGTTAGCCATCCTCCCTCACCACAGGGCTGTACCTGTTCTGTTGCTGCCCCTTCACCTTGGTCTCCTTTCAAGTTTTTCCCACAGGTCAGTTCTTCCCACGTAAAGAGCAGAGAGTCTGTTACTTCACCAAATGGGTTAAAATCTATTAACCAAGTCTTACCCTGCAATAGAACAACAGAAAAATTAAAAAAAGCCACAGAATTAAAACAAAGAAAAAAAATAATCAGAATACACATTACTGTAGTATGCTTGGTCTTTAGATAAAAAGATGTCAAAATTGGTCATCTGCTTGAAGCACTTGAAATATTCTAACATCCTTTATATTAGACAGTTTTAAAATGCAGCAAGCTATGACTTGCTATTTTATTGATTTTTTTTTTCTTAAACAGAAGATCAGACAGAGCTCAAATAAACTGAATTCAGTTCTATGAAAGGTGCTTTCAGATGAAACCACAGAAGTTCTGTCTAATCCCCATGGTCCTCCAAGATCCCCAGGCAGCATGAACAAGGAATGCGGGGGGAAAAAAACCCCAAACAATCAATCAAACAACAAACCAAACAAAAAACCCCACTCAAACAGGGATTTTGCTTTCCATCAAAGCCACCTCAGCACTGCTGTACATTTAGCAACCTACAAGAATTGCTGGGTTTGGTCTCAGAAGGAACTCTAAAAATACAGAGCAGGGTAACTAAATAATACAGAGCAGATAACTAAAGAATAACTTAAAGGCATTTTTAACATAGCCATTACTAGTAGTCCAGGCTAGTTTCTCCTGCCTCATCTCTACTATATTTGTGACCCAAGCAGTTCTGGTAGTAGGCACAACAGCATGCCTGTTTTACAAGTGAAAAATGAAAGCAGAGAGACTAACGTGTAACAGAAATGTCTGTATAGGCACAAGAAATGGTTTGTGTTCCTTCAGTCATCTCAAGATACAACCCCCCAGCACAGGGCCATCTTTTCTTACCCAAGAAAGCGTCATCTACTCTAATAAAACAAAACATTGTAATAAGTCATAATGAAACACAATTGGTAGTAAGAATTTGCAAAACAAGTATTACATCTGGAAGAAATCAGATCTCTCAAATATGGAAATACAAGTGTTTCTGTAATAGAAGCAGGACTGAAATTTGTGTTTAATAAAGATCAACTGGAACTGGAAACCAAACCTGAAGACTGTATAGCTACTAAAAACTTTCTTTGCTTTCTTTTTCTTTCCCTCACTCCTGAAGGATCTTCTTCCTTTAAAAGACCCTTCCTACCCTGACACAAACAGCAAATACCTTCAATGATTTACACTACAGCCATCTGGTTTCTAACTTACAAAGATGCTTTTGAAGCCTTCAGTCACAGAGTAACATGGAGACTTCCACTCCCACCCATGCTGCCTAAGCCACCCCCAGAGTCACTAACGCACCATAGAATAGGAAACGCATGGAAACCCATACAATAGCAAATGGAAATGCTCTGCCTGCTCTGTTATCATCCATTAGTGACCTACTCGTGCAGGTGAGGGCAGTCCCAGCACAGATGAAACCAGGGATGTCACTTGTAAACTGGAATTGAGCCAGGAGCCCCAGTGGTGAGCGCGTGGTTGCACGCAGGCTGTGAGAGGCCTCTCTCAGGGCAGATCCATGGGTACAGCTCCCACAGAGCAAATTTTAAGAAGCCAATGCACTGCAGTGGCAGTGCTGAGAAAAGATGGCTACAAAAGAAACTGCAGGAACGCAGACCTGATTGTTTTCTTACTTGTTTTGAAATGTGGAAGAAGCACAAACCTGTGTGGCTAAGTTGCAACACCTCTGCACCAATATTGACACCATCAGTGCAGAGAGCAAACAGGGGCAAGATCTGCTATCACCTTCCATCTCTGCTCCTCTTCAAAAGGCAGTCACAAACTCTCATTATAAGTGATATTTTACTTTTGCTAATGGGGACATCTTGTTAGCTCCAAGGCAGGAGGAGGAGGAATCTGTAATTTTAGATTCATTTTATCACACTAGAAAAACAAGCTAATGAACCAATTTAATCAGAGACAGAAGCAATGGATGGCAAAGATCTTTCAGCAGTTCAGAGAATCTTTCCCTGCATCAGAAATGTTTATACTTAATAAAGACTTCCCTACAAAAGGCTTCTACAGAGACTCCTCTTTACCCCAAATACATGAAATAGGGCTTTTTCATAGGAACTTAAGATCTTTTCTCTAGAGAAGAGAGGTAACCTGGAGAAAATGAAAATTGGTTTTGAGAGTACTGAAAGCGACACCTGGTTTTTGTGAGCACCCAGCAGTATTTCCCCCTCCCTGCAGACAGCAGTACCCCATCCACAACAGCAGCAGCTTCCTTGAGATGGTCTTAAATCTGCATTGAGCTTTGGTAGCTGCAAATTGATGAGAAGTGGCAAAACAAACTAAATATCCCTTTTCAGGGCTCATTAAAGGGTGTGTATATAAACCTGGGTCAGTAACCAAACTGTCTTTTCTTAAGATTAAATGCTCTTTCAAGTCTTAAATGCAATGTCATGATTTAAATGTAGCTTAAGATGACTTGCACTGTGTATCCAAAGAGCAGTAGCAAAGCTATTTATCTTCTGGTATTAGTAATCTTTGTCATATGAGAGCACAGAAATGCACAAGGCAGCAAAGCAGAATTGTACATATCTGGAGGGGGAAAAAACCAAACAACCTGTATTACATAAGATTTTTTCCTCATCCTAAAACAGGAACCAATAGATTTACCATATCATGTCAGCTTCACACGTTGTTTTGCTAAAGCATGAAGCAACATGCTGCTGAAAGGAAGTGCCTGTGACAAAGGCTGTTCCAAGGAAGTCAAAACACAGATAAAGTGCAAACTGAACTGTCACATCTCCCTATCTCCAGCTGCACCTTCATGCAGTGACAATGCTCACAAGGCAGAGGCATAAGCACTAGTTTGCATGTTAATAAAAGCAGCTGTGAGCTAGCAGCTGTCTGGAGCCACTCTCTGCACTTCTTTGTCTTACCATAGTGACCTGTGCTGAACATGGTTACAAGTTGTTAACACCTGGGAGATACTCAAAGCGCAAGAGCAGAGCTGATTCTCCAGCTGTTGCACAGTGATAGTGAATTACTGGCAGGAAAAAAAGAAGTGGATTCAAATGAAAACAGGACTAGACCTGCAACGTAAGTTCTGCAGGGCTTGGTCTCCAGGCTTGGAAGACAGCACAACACGACAATTACTTGTCTGTCAAGCCAGATGCTAGCTCAGCTGAGCTTGGTGAAGAGAGTGTAACAGGACAGGCAGACACACAAAAGCTTGTTCTCAATCAGGCCACTGCTGTTTCCATGCCACTATCCAACTCACCAAGCAGGACCCATGGCAGCCTACGCCATACCAGTCTCTTAAGTAACCGAGGCAAGCACGGGGAGTGGGTTGCTCTCATTCACAACCATACTAAAGAACAAGCTTCTCCAAGCAGAATATTTACAGTTGAAAGACTTTAAAATAAGCAGACACTGGACATTTCTCATTCTGTAGGTGAGGTTGCTGTGCAGCCAGCCTGGTGAGGAGCACAGGATCTGGAAATTAATCACACTCAGCAACACTCAATATTCTTTTGCTGCCTGTAACTCACATACAAAGGGAGAAATGAGTAACACAGCTGCAAACCACAACAGTACGTGTGAAAAGAGGAGGATCTGACACACAAAGGGCTATCTGGCAGTTTGCAAGACCTGAGGGCAGAAGGCACCGAGAGATATCTACAAACAGATATTTTATCTTGACAGATGAAGAAACACTGCTCACTTGAGATCACACAAGCTGAAACCTTTTACTTAAATAATCTGTCTTCATGCCTCAGCTGTGAGGAAGAGTACCCAGGGGCAGAACCTGGTTCAATGCTGAGTTGTTGCTCCTCATTTTGTCTGACAGCGCCCTCAAGTCTGACAATGTGAGCCTGAGCAGGTAATTTTCATCACTATTCAGCACGGCTGTTTTTAGCCCATAGCCTGATTTTAGGTACCTACATTAAGCTGTGCTGAGTAACAGTACTACAGTTGTTTTCCACATGACACACTTTCTTGTTTAGTTTCTGTTTTGTAAACTATGGCATGATTTACTATTACACAATTACAAAATAGCAACATTCAAAGTCAGAATCAGGACTTACTACAAACAGTCCCAACTCAACTCAAAGACCTTCTCCAACCCCATAGCTGTAAACAAGTCATTGTACCTAACAAAAGTATATTGCCATTTTTTTGCATTTCTGGTTTAGGGTTTGAAAACAAATTTAAGCTAAAGCAAAGACCTCATGCACTAGGTGTGATTCCCAAAACCAGGCTGTGATTCCATAATCAGGTTTTGAGATTTAAGGCTACACAATGCATTTTTGGCTGTGGTTGCTTTTAAAACAATACATGTGTGCCTTTTGAGTACAATTCATCTGACCTCCTTCTCTCCACTGATACTAGGAGAGGCCAAGGTGACTAAATCAGATATTGGCACCTGAAGTTCAGGTGAGACACTTTCCCCACTCCATAACTATCTGGATGTTCAGGGTACTGATCTGCTGGATCGAGCCACAGCTGGAACAGTTTGAAAAGAAAAAAATCATCTCCATCAGTCTCAAACTGGGCACACCACATTCAAACACTCTTGACAATTATCCCTTTGTATCACAGACTTCCATTTATGAAGTTATCATTTTCCAGCCTCACAAGGACTGTCTGAAGAAATACTAATGATTAGTTTTGATGAGTTCAGATGTTACAGGGGGTAAACTTCACAGCATTAAAAAAAAAGCCCAAGGAATGATTTCTGGAAGAAAAAGTGACAAGAACGTTCCAAATTTTTTGTAGTGAGCAAAACAGCACCTCTCTGCCTCACTTTTTTTAATACCCCAGCCATTCTGTCTGAATGTTCAGATACATTTCTGTCAACCGCAGAGTAAGCACTATGTGTAGGGAACCATAGCAACAGGTAGTGCTTTGCTTAAACTATTTAGTGATATGGCATGATAGTGATAAAGTACCCATCTCGGAAGAAAACTGAATTCCCTTCAGCAGACTCCTAGAACTGACAGAACTGCAGCTGAAGCCAAAGTTATGTGCTTTAAGACAGACTACTCCGGAAGATATTTACTAAATAATTACATCATTGGCACAGCCATATTTACACCCCTAATCCTATTATTCTCCCACTGTGGACAGTGTCTAACATAGAAAAAGACCCAGGGAACAGAATGATAACGTCAAGTATTTTTTTGTTTGATTGTTTTGTTTTTTTGCCCATGACCACTTCTAGGAAGGTGAAGCTATTATCTGGTTCATCTCCATAGCATTTCAGGAAGTTTCCACAGTAAATAATTACATACAACCTACTGTTCACTTACCCCGCTGTCTCTGTACACATCAAAAACAACTGAAAAGGAAAAAAAAAGTGTTAATCTTAAAAGATATATAATTTCACAGAAGATGTCTAAATCTGAACAAATACTTGTGTACACAGCACAATCTGCAAAGTCAATATGTCTGCAGAACTGGGAGCCAGAATTAGGTTAATTTCCAAGAGGGAGTTGAAACATTTCAAGAACCACTAGTAATGCACTGAGAGATTGGCTGCCGGGTTTTTCCATTTAATGCTGGCTTCTTCTGTTGACTTTTCCTCCCAACAAAGAATGTTCGATAAACTCAGCCCAGAGAGCAGCTTATCTTCAACATTATTGTTGTTTGGTTTACAAGAATGGAGAAATTTAAAGGAAGGATCACGACTCCACTGTGCTAGGCACTGCACAAACATTTAATAAGAGAAAGTTCTGCTTGAAGGAGATTAGGGCTTCAGCATGTAACAAGACAAACAGGTTGTAGAACAAAGGGGTCAGTGGGTGTGCTGAGGAGGAGGTGGCAGTGAAGTGGCTGTTTAATGTAACCCAGAGCAGATACAGCACACCTACTGATTATCAACAGCTCTTTCAAACAGACCCTTTGCTGCTCGGTGATTGACACAAAGCTGCCTCACTAGCTCCGTTGTCCCTCCCTTCAACTTAATTAAGCATGAATCTTTGTACAGGCATCTTTCTACCAGCTTCTGTTCTGTATGGTTAAACAAATCTTTGATTTGTCTTTCTATTCAGATAGGGAAATCGACAGATAAGTGTTCAGGCGTGACTACATGCAGAAGCTGTACCAGCTTAGCAGGAAGAAAAAGGCAGACAAATCTCAGGCAAATGCTGTATTGTCACTCCCTTCACTAATAAGGACAGGAATATTTCAGCTAATAGATTTCCCAATACGTGTGGGATAAACAAAACTGAGGATATGACTGAAGAACACTTGAGCCTCTGCAGCAACTCAGGAAGCTACCCGTCAGTAACAGGGATGTTGATTGATTACTTTCATGCATGTAAAGCTACTCAGCAGCTTAATCTAACATTTCATACAAAGACAGCTGGGCTAAGGGCAAACCACAACTCAACAGTGCCAAAGCCAGTCACGTAACTGGTTCTGACCATATAGCCTAAAAATCCACACAGCTTTTTGCACAAGCTCAGTTATGTCAATTTAAAATGTCACTATGGAATTAAGTGCTTTATTTTCTTGAGAAGAAAAGCTAAGTAAGTCATCGGTACAAAGAGGAGCACACAAACCCTAGATCTCTCCTCCAACTGTTCAACTGAACTTGTTTCTCATACCAGGTACTCTCATTAGTCATATTTCATTAATGGAAAACTTGTGTCTGAGCTTTATTATAAAATGTCACCTGTCAGCTCCAAGCAAGCCTATGGCAATGATTGAGGCTAACAGCATTTAGCAGGATTTACATCCCCATCAGGACTGACTGCACATTGATGACTGGTTCCGGACACTCACAAACACTGAACAGAGAAGAAAACCTCAACTGCTCCCTCCTCTTAGTGACCACCTCAGAGCAGGAGTGTTGTGCACCTGTTGGACTCCCTGTAGTAAGACTTCACCAGCAATTGCTCAACATGGAGGGCAAGCCATGGCTCGACTCTACATTAAGTATCCATACCTCCAGAACACTGTTCTTACTGGGCTCTTACACAAGGTATTTAGAAGGTTCTAACATCTTTTAGAAGTATTTATAAAGCATCCACCCATCTGTTTGTTACCCCACTGCTCTGACTCTGCAACGTCTCAGCTGCTCTGACTCAACTCTTCCATCTGGAGATGCTACCAGACCAACTGGAAAAAGCAGAGCAAATAGCATCAAAATCCCCGATAAAGCAAGAAGTCAGAAAAAAAGCTATACCACCTTTCATTTTAAAAGCAAACAAACCCAGATTTTTATTGTTAATAACACATATGCTACCAGATAGTAGATCAAGGGATATTGTGGGGGATGAATGAAGGGTGGCAAAAAAACCCCAAAAAATATTTTCTGCATGGCATTTCTCTGCAGATGGACAAGTCACCAGCATTTAGTGCCTAGGGACAAAAAGCTGACAAATCTTCAGCCCAGAAGGTCACCCTGAAACCCCCTTTTCCCAGGAGGTAACTCAGGTGGCATAGTTTCATGTCCTTTACATAAGATGACACTTTGGATCTTTCAGTTCACCAGACAGCAGTTTCAGAGCCTAAATCTAGGCATCAATTTCCAAAAATAACGTCCTGAATTCTTATCTATCAGTTA
Source organism: Aegotheles bennettii (assembly GCA_013398125.1). Taxonomy (NCBI): domain Eukaryota; kingdom Metazoa; phylum Chordata; class Aves; order Caprimulgiformes; family Aegothelidae; genus Aegotheles; species Aegotheles bennettii. The sequence goes on from VZRW01005397.1 coordinate 15,710, forward strand.
ATTACATACCAGATTTAAATTTCCTCTGTGTTCCAACATAATTCTAAGACAGTAATCAGAATGTCAGATCTATACAACTGATCTTATTTTAAAACATTAGGGCTATACTATAGGGCCATTAAATTAGTATAGTGATTTCCAGACTGCTAATCTTGTCCAACCAGTGGTCCTTGAGAACTTCTCTGGACTGAAATAAAGAATCCTGAAGAGACAAATTATTAAGAATTTTAATATAAGATAGACTGGCATTAAAACATCTTTTTCAGCAAATCAGACAGGACAGATCTACCTGACTGCTCTGGTGGCTCAGCAAAATAATTAACTATGTTCAAAACTTACCCAAAGATTGAGTATTCAAAGCTTTATAGAAGACAACACAACTGACAGACAGTTCTTATCTTTATGTATGTTGCTAAACCGAGGTTTGGCCCATTCCAGACTCAAATTTCTTCATATTTTTCACCACTCCTGATCACCCATCACAACAGAACACTATTTAATTCCCAATAAACCATGTCAGAAAACTGTGAGATTTACAAAGGACTCCACATTGAAAGAACAAGACAATTTACTTGGGCTATTTTGGTGTAGCCTTTATTCAAAAGCTTCAGCAGCTAAACTGCTGAGCATCAATATTCTAGAAGAAATTATTATAACTTCTTGAAAACAAACTTACAAATCCTTTCTTCAAGGAATACATCAATAATTCAGCAGCAAACATCTGACAACATCTTTATAAACAAGTATTCTTCTTACTACTGAATGTCTTTTGTTAAGCACTTCCTACCTCACTTCTCAGGTTTAGAATTTTTCTTAAAAACAAGTATAAGGGAGAAAAGCCTTCAAAAAAGCATTAATTATGCCTTCTGAAGGGATCTTTCATCCATTCGTTGTTTTTCGGAAAAGCTTCAGCCTATTCCTTCAGGCTTTTTTGTTCCCAATTTTATAGTCATTCAAAAACTATATTGCTCTGCATGCTCTAGCCACAGGAGCTGTAAGACTCTCCCAAGTTAAAAAGAAACAAGCACCATGAAAACAATAGCTACGAAGAAAAAAAGGCATATCCACAGAATTTAAATGAGTATTTTTTGAGAAGTATCCATTTTTCCACTGATCTCCAGCAGTAAACTGGGATTTAGCACATTGCAACTCTGCTGTGGAGGAAACAAGCCTGGCACAGCAACAGCAAGGGGGCAGGACAGATCTCATTTCCATGGAATTTGCCCTGCAAGCCATTTCAATTTCAAACTTCCCAGTACCCTGCAGAAGAACTTCAAAGACATAGACTCTTCATTTCTATTTTTAAGTCTTTGTAACTGCGTGCAACAAATATTGAAAAACCTTCAAAAACATCCTCTTTCCCTCCCCCATGCTCCCCTTGCTAATTGAAGCCTTAAGATACTTACAGTCTTCATCCAAGAACTTATACTGTATGTGTTTCTTGAAAAACTCCTGTATTGATCTACAGATCTCCTCATGTTGCTTAGAGATATGATCGTAGTATTGAGTGTAGTCCCTCTGTGATATACCTGTCAATAATTTCAGTCGATTATAAAGAGCTTTAGGAATGCAAAAGAGCCAATCAGATAAAATGCAGTTATCAAAGATACACATGCCATCATCTATATTTCAGAAGATGAGGTTCTCCCAAGTTTCAACCATTAAGAATTACTTACTGTTTGGCTTTATTCTCCCATACTTCAAGCACTTCCATTAGGAATTTTTTCCTTGAATAGTCTGCCCTACATTTTGCAAATCTCACTCTAATATGTGCTTTGACTGTTTTCAAGTGAATTTCAGGAAGAACCTTTACCTGTATTTGAGTTTCCAGTTCCTATCTTTTGCTTTCGGTTTTACTCCCTCTGGTTGCTCTGGTCACAAACCTTTTCTGTTCTGCACATCAGAATTTGGATCCATGAAACGGAAGGGGTAGAGGCTAGGTTTGCACATTAGCAAAGATGACAGATGCCAGCGTACCATAAAGATTCTCATTTAACTGATTTTTTTAAGTGTGGAATAACACATACCTGTTTGGTAAGGCACCACAGCTGAAATCTCAAATCTGAAAACCAACAGAGATGGCAAGCAGTCTAGTACCTTATTTCTCCCATTTGCCTCCCTGAGGTCTTTCTTGCATATCTGACATTAGATAAACAATCCCAGCTGCATCACAAGCTCTGAATTTCAGACATTTTTTTGTCTACAAGACAATAGTTTAAGTCACTGGCGTACATCTTAAGTGACAGAAGTTTTCATATAGGATGCGTCAACATAAGCCACTGCAATACTCCACTGGGCAAATGTCAAATCAATACTTGCCCCAACACTGCACCCTGAGTAACTCATGCTATTTAGAGGAAGAAAAAGCCAGAATCTCCCAAGAAAGATGTATCAATTACTGCAGTTTGATGTTTTAACCTCTTGTGTTTCGTATATGGTTAAGTTCTACTGCAAGACAATGCTGACTACTTCCAAAGATGTGCTCTTTAAAGAAGTTCATATAAAGTTTATGATGTCAGTGGAATTTTGAATTATTAATACTACTGCAAAGCTTAACCATGTCTAAAAGCAAAAATCAAGAGATGTGGCATCTCGGGGGATACAGATATGTAACTGGAAAATCATTCACTACACTGTGCAAGTATCACTCTTTAGCCTGACTGACAGATTTATTAATTTTAAGAGCATGGGAACATATTGTGAAAAATCTTGGAACTGTCTTCAGCAATGCAGCTGGAGTGCTAGCTAAAAAACCCACATTGGTAGATCTACTAGGTTTCTTAATAGACTTCAAACCTAGTTATGAAACATATAGAGTGTTTAATTAGTCAGTGTACAAATGCTTTGAGGTATTTGAAAGTATGTAACACTAGATATATATTCTACAATAAATCTACATTAAAATGTTTTAGAGGCTATTACAGTGATGCATATCTCTGGCAACTGTGCTGTTCCAGTAACACATAAGAGGAAGGATTCAGCTTTTCCCCCTTCAAAAAGCTATGTCAGTATCAATTAAGCAATACTTAATGGGGAATCTCTGCTATTAGCAAGATTAATTCTGTTACAGAGAACTGCAATAAACCCTGTAATTGGCATGAATGGAGAGAGGAAGATGAGTGTGGAAGCACCAGAAGGAATAGCCAAATAGAAGGGATATTAGAATGGTATGTGTTGATAGCACATCTCAAAACATCCATGTGCAACTCCACAGGAGACCCAGATCAGGAAATAAAGAACAGTGAGTGTGTTCCTAATGATTCACAGAGCTGTGACAGGATGGAGAGACACTACTGACAGCTCCAAACAGGTACAGAAAGGCACAGCCAAAACAAGCTCAACCACCATGCTGAGAAGATACCAGGAAAAACAATGAGGACTAAATAGCTAATATTCCTTCATCTCCCTATTATCACAAGGAACCCTGGATAAACCACTTGCATCTTGTGAATATGCAAGTATGAGACAGACAAAATGAGCAAACCTGGTTTTGTTTCAAAGCAAAAAATCACCTACCTTCCTATGGAGTCTGGATTAGAGCATCCTTGCTACAACATTTCCTCGTCAGAGTTTACGCAGAATGATTCAGTTTTGTTAAGGACAAATGTGCAGCACTCCTGTGCTATTTACATTTCTGTTCATTTTTGAAGATTCCATGGTAGACCACACCAAAACCAAATTCAAACTCCAGAATAGTATTTAGCCTGAAATTAAACCCCTTAACTCAAGCACCTGTATGTGCACTAGATGTCTAAGCTCCTGTTATAGTCAGCAGAGAATAGTCAATACATCTAGAGAAAAATAATTCAGCTGAATTTGCCCTAGAGCTGCCTAAAATACATGCTGTAGCACAATCTGCCTGTCCTCCAGCTGTCACAGGTCTGCAACATACCCACCAGCTCTTTGCATGCAGTGGATAACCTAGCTGTTCAGTGCCACTTGGCACATTTTACATTTAGGTTTTTGAACCAGAGTAACAGATTGACAGGTTTTCTGACTAAGCTTCACTGAATACAACATCAGCTCAGACACCACAGACACCTGTGGACATGTTCTGACCTCCCCAGCTTTCTGCATGTAACATCCACACATGGTCACGTCTCAGCAGCATCATAATCAACTGCCTCTGTCTTCATTCTGCAAGATGGCTACGCTGCAATTTGCTCCTGAATATGAGAGTTACTTGTAAAACAGCCTTTGGGTGAAGTTTCTGAATTAGCAATTAGAATTAAGAATATTGCCACTGTAATATTGAGCATGCTGTGTTGTCAGGCTTTCAAATGCACTAGAAGTGTGGCATGCCACATTTTAAATTACAGAAAGAAGAAAACATTAATTCCAGAAATGAGGTGTGATAAGAAAGAACCATCTTTAGATTTAGCTCTGATTCAAGGAATCAGAGAAACTTCTCAAAACTTCATCTAATAATTTTATCTTTAAGAAAATCCTTACCTATAAGCTTATTTTCCTTGACAAAACATCTGAATTCTGCACCAGGGATCAGTTCACACCATTTGCGAAGAACAAGCTATAAAGGAAAAACATGACAAAATGTTTCAGAAAGGTAACAGGTAACTTTTTGCCAACAGATACACCTTCTAGATCTACAGTTTAGCTGTAACAGTAAGATGACCTCTGAAGTTACTCCTGATACAAGAAAACAAAACAATCTTAACCTGCAGTTCACATAATCATCATAAAAAATACTTCAAAGTCCCTGGACTCAGTATTAATTTCATAGAATCAAAGAATGTGTTCGGTTGGAAGGCACCTTTAAAGACTATCTAGTACAAGCTGGTTTAAAGTAGAAAGGTTCAGACTGGACATACAAAGGAACTTTTTTCACTATGAGGACTGTCAAGCAGTGGAACAGCTCCCTCACAGAGGTTGTGCAGCCTCCATCCACTGAAGTTTTCCAACCAGGTTTGATAAAATGCCAAGCAACCCGATTTGATCTCATGGCTTACCCAGCTTTGAGCATGAGAATGGACCAGAGACCTCCTGAGGCTCCTCCCCACCTTGGCTACCTTACGCTTCTGCTTGGTATGGCAAATACATCTGAGAAATTATTTACTAAGCAACTACAAAGTTACATTAATGATAAAGCATGGAGAACAAAAACCCTGCTGTACAACACAGCAAATCTATCATGGAATTGGCAGAAAGTTGCTCCCTAGTCAAAAGAGCTGATGAGCAGAATTAAATTTAACCAAATCAACCTCTATTCTGGTATACACCCAAGCAGAATTCTGTGACGCCTTTGAAGGCGTAAACCAGTTAAAATAAGGACACGGGATAGAAATAGTAACAACACTTATTATAGTCAATAGGACAGACTGCCTGGTAATTAAAGCATCTCTCTGGCATTTTCTCAAGTTTCTGCTTTTCCTAAGCTGAAATATTCAGATGGATCCATTATTTTGAAGGCCTCAGTTACTGCTGCTGGATACTGGAAACTCCCAACACCTATCAATCGCTGTAGAAAAACCTCAGTAATCAAAGATGACATTCCTAACTACAGTGTAAACATGAAATTCTGGGTTCCAACTTTTAGATGTCTTGTATCTTTAAAGCACATTAGATAGTGCTTAAAAAAACCCAAACCAAATAAACAAAAAGACTCCCCACACCCAAGGTTCATTCACTTATCTAAAGCCTTTTAAGTCCACAGGAGGATAACAAATGCTATATTTACATAAAAATTATTATTAGAGAAACAACTAGATGCTATCATAAAATCAATAGCACCACACACACAGTTTAAAGCATTGCTAATATCTACATCGCTAGATTAACAATTTAATCTGGTAATGAGCATGTGAAACTAGGTATGACAGACCACTTCAGTTCAGAATTTCCCAGCCACTACAGCTAGCTTCTTTATTAATAACTTTTATTAGTAACCTTTCTTTATTACCATACTATCAACAATATATGATTTTCCTTCCTGGCAAAACCTGACAGACAGGAGAGGAAATTGCAAAGAAGCTTCAAAAGTCTGAATTTTAGCTCACCTGATCTGTAATTAAATGAACTCCTTATGACCTGTAGTCCTTAATCAGACTTCCCCATACTGCCCAAGAAACAGAATTAAAACAATCAAAGCGAATTTTATGGGCACATACCCAAACACAAACGGCACCCTGCCCGTGAGCAATTAATTTAAGTTACCTAGAAATCATGCAGAGTCCTACCTCATAGTTCAAGGAAGGATCAGGAGAATCATCAGTACAGTGAATAAATCTGGAAAAGTGAAGCACAGGAATCAAAATCTGCTTCTACATAGAAGATTTTAGCCCTAGTGAAAAAAATAACCCAAAACTGTGAATCACAAAAACTGCTGTTAAATCTGAGATGTACAAACCCAGTAAATTCAATACATCAACAACAAACCTATTACAACTACGGGGGGGGGGGAGAAAAAAAAAATTGCCTCTTTTCATCCAGTGCAATTTGAAAGTACTTAAATTTGGATAGGGGCATGGCTAAAATGCAAGGTTTTATTCATTGTTGAGTTTTTTCTGTTTGAATCAACAGTGCTGCTCCTTTCCCCTTTGTTGTTATGTTGACATAACTGGATTCTCAAAGAACCAGATAAACTCGAGCAATCTAATCTGGTTTCATTGCAGCATGTTTTCCCTGGTACTTTTAATGTTTAACTTCCTAAACCACACAAGAGACACATCATCGTGCCTTACAGCAGTTCATTTCCATGAATAAAGAGATGCAAAACAGCACCACTTGCCACTCCCAATTTCACAGCACAGTATCTTTCTAAATTAAGAGCCTTAAGAAATAATCTTACAAATCTCTCGAGAGTGGGAACAAACAAAACTATTTCCATAACTGCAAGCAGATGTCAAGGTTCTGTCACTTGTGAGTAAGCTGACATTGTGTGTCACCTTTCAGGAACTATCATGAACGAAGGCAGTTATACCCAAGCCAACTTCTATAGAGCTTTTACAGCAAACCTTGCAATAAATCCTGCAACTTCCAAAGGCAATTAGGAAAGAGCATGCATTTTCCTTCCAAGTGTACTCCCTGACCTTACTGGCAACAAATTACTTTGATGCACAGACCTGTGCAAGGGGTCACTGCTGAGCAATAGTCTTACATGGCCACAGTTACACAATCTCCCTTTGGCACTGGGCTTAGTTAAGCAATCCAGAAGTCTAAAATCTCTAATATAAGCATTGCATTTGTGAGACATGGCTGCCCAGCCTTCAGTTCGAAGCAAAGAGCTGTTGTACAAGTTCATTCAGTATGCTGCCAGCAGAAATAAATTTCACACATTGTAGTTTAGGCTTCGATATCCACTACACCCAGAGAAGCAAGGCAATGGCAGGCTTGCTTTCCCGAAGTACTGTAATCAAACAGATCATATATATCTGTAACCCTATATAAACAGATAACATCCCTCAGCTAGAGTTTATATTCCCCACAATTTAAGATCTGTCAAGGCAACAGAAAAAAACTCGTGCAAGCTTGCAGTTTTGCTAGACTCAAAATTCCTCCCCTACTAGCATATATGCCTACCATGATCAAGAAAATATCCCCCTCCCTCCCAAGAACAACCATAAACGACACATAAAAAGGCAACTGAAGTCCAGCATGTGGAGTTTTACAGCCCCTGCACACTAGGATCTGTATTACCTCTCACTGACTTCCATATCTGAGACTGGGACACCTGCAATCTGCTTCATTCCAACAAGATGCAATCTTCCAGCAGTCAAAAGAACAGCCTTACGAGTAATTGAAATTACCCCCTGATCAACCCCCAAATATTTTGGGCGAGAGCTGTGTGGGGAAAGGCTTTTCTTCTTTCCTCACAAGTTGGAAAATTAAATCCTTGGGTGCCATCCCAAGTCACAAAGACTGCTCAGGTACTGCTGCCAAATCAAGCGAACAGGCAAAACGACGAATATAGGAGAAAACACTGCAAGACAGAGTAACATTTTTCTTGAGCCTTAATGACCTAGGACTGAGTACAAACGTGTAAAAAATGGAAGAAACCAGCTAGACACAAAATAAACTCAGGCTTTTGTAGCCCCATTTTCCACCTCAATATTATAACGAACTTTTGTCAACAAAAAGGCCCTATTATCACCCCTTTTTGGGGTGTAAAATGTGCAACTTGAGGTAGTTGCAGTTTCATATTTTTTACCAACTTATCATAGCATTAATTGTTCAGGCACAGCTGAATTTGTCCACTACATCCAGCCTTTTGCTCACAAGAGGCAGAAGGCTAAGCAGGGTTTCTTTAACCTGCATCCTATTCAGGTTTGGAGGTACTTGAAAGAACATGCAGAAAGACTGTAAAAAAAATTGAGAGATTGCTGGGCTCTCTTTTCTGAAGCCTTTGAAAATTGTAATTTTGAATACTACTAAGGGTGAAGGAATTAAACTTTACTGCTTATGGGCCTTGTGCTGTGGTCAACAGCTTGTTTACAGATTTATACTTAGATGTCAACAACAGAAGGATCAAGGTCTCTTCATAGGTAGCAACTGTATGTTAATCTCACAAATGCATATACTTGACAACAGGACACACTATATGAAGCCATTATGCTGTTGAGTTCTCAACACCAAGAAAAGCAATTTAAGAAGGTTTGCAAGACTTCTAGCATCCAGCCTGCTAGGAGAGCCATGAGCTCATTTGTAAATCACTGAGATAATTCTGCGGATAATAAACTACTATGAATATAATGAGAATTGTAAAAGTTGTTCTGTACCTCACAATTCCCCTGCTATCACCTCAGTTTATTTTAAACCCTTACCACAAAAAAAACCAAGGAGAAACTCACAGCCTTTGAACTGCATCTTTATTTCTTGAATACTGCACCTTGCTGGAACTTCAAGGGCTAAGTGAAATAGGAAATTAGTGTACCATTCAAGGGGATCTTGTACTACACTGTAAATTGCTAGGGAGAAAAGGGATGCAAGTAAAACCTCAAGAAAAAAAATAATCAAAGGCCTCATTTTCCACATCCTCTCATGTGGAACTGTTTATCTCAAAATAGGTTACACTAAAGTCCAAACCAACAGCTACTGTTCTTGCAAAAAAGTGTCCTGAGTGCCAAATCACATCTTTATGAGCCAACACTGCCCCCTGTGTTCCGTTAGAACACAGGCTGCTATTCCTCCACAATTAAGAAACACTTTATAATTTCTTGATAATTTGTAATACAATATTTAGAAGCATTAAGTCTGGTATCAAAGACGTAGTCAGAATGCTAACTTTAAAGTCTAGCAGGTGTTTCAATCCTTTTTGTTTTTAAGTTAAACAATGTGATTAGGGGACTAATGAATTGAAATCACTTCTAGTATTTATTATCTCACATTTAAACCAGGGTTGAGAAATAGCTGGCTCCAGGTACTACTGATGGACCTGACTCTAAAGTCTATTTGCATTTGTATCCAGAGGCATATAAGGGTATTAATTACTATGAACAATTTCTGTTGGTTTAGTTGTCCTAATGAATACCAGGAGAGCAGGGGCTAAACCTCACTCAAGAACAGACTTTCTCAATTGTTCTCAGAAACAGGCACTTGATCTTTAAATAAGCGCTCTTATAAACACCTAAATTAAAAAAAAATAGCATTTCCCCTCATGTTCCTTTGTATCTTGCATACTAATACATTTGGAAACCTTCCCTTGGCCCCGTGGTAGTTGTTTCACCTGCTCTGTTAACCTAGTAGATATTTCTTACCTACAAAACGTGGCACAAGTGGTCCCTTCATTGTTTCCTGGGCTTAGGTAGGGTTGAGTGGCTACTTTTAGACTCTTCATTTCACCTGTCTAACCAGCTTCTTAAAAAGCTTCCAGGAACAAACTTCCGGAAGTAACAGCTCCATAGCATCAGCTGGTCCAGTAAAATACAGAGAGTCAACTCACAACACTTAGGTGAACATCAGAAAACAGGCGTTCTCCCACATGACTCCCACTGCCTCTCTATCATAAGTCAGAGGGCAATCCCTGCAGAAGATGTTCCCTGCAGTAGGTTGCTTTTGAACAAGGTTGGATGCACAGGACTTCTTATTTCACTTTTACGGTTGTGATTACTAAACAACTGGAAAAATAAGAACACTTTAGTGTTCAAAATCCTACTAGCAGCATCTGCAGATTTAAACATCCAGTACTGCCCTGTAGAACAGGAACAATCTCTGAAGTTTGACAAATTTCCTACGTTCATTAACAATCATGATGGAACAATGAGTTTATCTTATAACTGAAAGGGCATTATCACATCACTAGAAATACTGCAAATATTTATACCAGTCTCAAGGTGGGCAATCGTGTCTTAAGAAAATTTAGTCCACACATCTTAACAGTAAGGAAGAAAAACGTGTTCTAAACCAATGCACTCAACAGGGCTTTGAAAGGATTTTTGTTCAAAAGAGTTGTTTTAATCACTTAACAGAAACCCTAGTTAGAAAGGGAGTTTATTTTTTTTTTTAATCACATATCACAGAATCACAGAATCCTAGGGGTTGGAAGGGACCTCGAAGGATCATCTAGTCCAACCCCCCTGCCAGAGCAGGGTCACCTACAGTACATCACACAGGAACGCGTCCAGGCAGGGTTTGAATGTCTCCAGCCAAGGAGACTCCACAACCTCTCTGGGCAGCCTGTTCCAGTGCTCTGGCACTCTCACAGTGAAAAAGTTTTTCCTGATATTCACATGGAACCTCCTATGCTCCAGTTTGCATCCATTGCTCCTTGTCCTATCATTGGACGTCACTGTAAAAAGCTTGGCTCCATCGTCCTGACCTTCACCCTTTACATATTTGTAACCATGGATGAGGTCACCCCTCAGTCTCCTCTTCTCCAAGCTAAAGAGACCCAGCTCCCTCAGCCTCTCCTCATAAGGGAGATGTTCCACTCCCTTAATCATCTTAGTGGCTCTG
>VZRW01005397.1:26840-39688 GCA_013398125.1 Aegotheles bennettii
TCATTAAGTTTCTCCCTGCCCAACTCTCCAGCCTATCAAGGTCTCGCTGAATGGCAGCACAACCTTCTGGTGTGTCAGCCACTCCTCCCAGTTTAGTGTCATCAGCACACTTGCTGAGGACACATTCTGTACCCTCATCCAGGTCGTTGATGAAGATATTGAACAACACCGGTCCCAGTACCGACCCCTGAGGCACTCCACTAGTCACAGTCCTCCAACTGGATTCTGTCCCATTAACTACAACTCCCTGACTTCTTCCCTTTAACCAGTTCTTGATCCACCTCACTACCTGATCACCAAACCCATACTTTATCAGCTTATCTACGAGGATGCTGTGGGAGACAGTGTCAAATGCTTTGCTGAAATCAAGATAAACCACATCTACCGCTCTACCGTCATCTATCCGATGTCCATATATCCACAACACTGGTTTTGAAAGCCTACATTAAAACCTGAAAAGTTAAGGATCACACCACCCACAAGTTTATTGGGAACTCAGCTAAATAAAATACAATGCTTACCTTGAAGCAGAATCATTGACTACATTAATGAGTGCATTGTTCTGAAGTCTTTGCTAATTTTTACAAAATTAACGAGGAAGAAAGTTAACTCATTATTCTGAACTCTTCAACCAAACAAAGTGTCAACGCCATGAGAGAGTCCAAGCATTTAAAATAGTCAAAGCCTATCTAGTGATGCTCAGTATATTTCCATTAAGGCAATAATCTTTAATGGTTTGTATTTAAGTATTGCATAGCTGAAGTTTTCTGGGAATGTGAGAGTTGAAAATTACAGCAAGGGCAGTTTCCCGACCTGAACAATGTGATCAATACCAGATAAATAGATAGGAAATGGGAGAGGAAGGAAGATGCAAACGAAGTGGGTTGCCTCAAGTCCCACATCACTGGCAATGCTGAATTAAGAACAGATCTTAAAACTGTCACTGCAAAGTCTTTTCCATATTATGACCCATGAAGTGGATTTTTAAGTTAATACAGCTGAACAGAAAACAAACAACAAACAAAAAGGGCATACAACATTTCAGCTGTTAATTATGCAGGGCAAGAAACTTTTAGACTATACTGAGTATTAATGAAAGAAGTAGAAATACAACACATTTATCCCTTTCCCTCCCTCTGACCAGCCCCTCAAAGGCATTTAGATGTATTATGTATCCAATGTTCATTTGTTCAGCACTTTTGGTTCTTATGCCAGCTAAATTTTTAATTTCTGCTTGCTAAGGTCTAGGGAACTGGCAGCTAATCAATGGTATAATTAAGGGAGACCAGTGTTCTGATTCAGCAATAATAATTTCACTGCTGGGTGGGGACATTTTGTACAAGAAACTCAGCAATTTAGAAATACCATGCACAGACTGGACAATAATACGAGCTTAATCAAGTACAAGATATTCATAAAATATAAGATACATAGAGACCAAAGTCTTTTTATAGATTACACACGTTCCCCTAATTTTAAGTACAATTCCTATTAAAATTCATGGAAACTGCAAGGCTGTCTTGGGGCTGCTTAGTCTGGAGAAGAGGAGGCTCAGGGGAGACCTTACGGCTCTCTACAACTCCCTGAAAGGGGGTTGGAGCGAGGGGGTGGCCGGTCTCTTCTCCCAAGTGACAAACGATAGGACAAGAGGGAACGGCCTCAAGTTGCACCAGGAGAAGTTCAGGCTGGATTACAGGAAATTTTTTTTTATGGAAAGGGTGGTCAGGCATTGGCACAGGCTGCCCAGGGAAGTGGTGGAGTCACCATCCCTGAAGGTGTCCACAAAAACATTTGTATGTGGCCCTTGGGGACTTGGTTACTTGGTGGTGGACTTGGCAGTCCTGGGCTGATGGTTGGGCTCAATGATCTTGAAGGTCTTTTCCAACCAAAGTGATTCTATGAAGGCTGCAGTGATCATATCAACTCTACCTTACCAAACAACAAAGCCTGTTCTGGCAAAAAAACGCCAACCCACAACCCAAAATCTAATCTAACATTGGTGTAAGTTTACAGGAAGAGAAATAAATACAACACCTCTAAAAGTTATGGTGAAGTTTCATTTAAGATTAGGTGATAACCCCACGATCATGTCACAAGGTTGGTTTATTTACCACTCACTAGCTGAGCTGCGCTATCTGGTGGTGTGTGTGGTCCTACCAGACTGTAAAAGGAGTCCACATGAATTGGACTGTTGCAATTTGAAGTGTTGTCTTTCTGCTAGAGGTTATTTTCCCACAGCAGGATCAGTAGAAGAGAGCATGTCTGCTACAGGCTGCTCAGCCACTACTGTTCTTACTCTGGTGTGAACTTAAGGTGAAATTACCGATGGTTCAAGTTAACACCCGTGCTGTGAAATCTCACAACAGAGGAGCCAGAATACATTCACTGCCTCTACCACTAAGTCAGCACTGTCTAAAGAGGGTGAGGTGAATAGCTGAGGCACCGACTTTACTTGATACAAATAAAACCTGACAGAAAATGCACCCATTTCAGTCTCAGCAAAGGTGGTCAAACCAACTCGTTCTACCATACTAATGTCATAAACTAAGAGCACAAACACACACACAGAGTTGCCACATCATTTAAACCAAGTGGTGCTTGCTAAACACTTGATTATGTCCCAGGATCATTAAAAAGTGGTTAACCAAACAGGAATTTTCCAAAGATCTCAGGTTAGTTTTTTGTGAACCTCTTTACACATGAGGATAGTAGAATACCAAAAAAGCACTGTTTAATATTCACACAGGGCTTGATACAAAGTGTACAGTTCTTTTCAGACCCACATGGCTCAGTCCTGAAAGCAGTTACAATGAAGTTACAACACATCGAATTTTAGTGCTCAACCCTTTGAAGAAACCTACCTTAAGATACCTGGCAAAGTCGCCGAGCCTCCCATGAGGGGAAACCAGGGAAAAAAGCTCCTTGGTAAGGCACTAAAGACTCTTGAGAATTACTGCTCACTCACCTCTGAAATGTAAACTATAGTTATCTCATCTTCCCCATCTCTTTCACTCTCTATGATCCTAGAATCATCAGTTTTCAGTGCTCACAATTGTTTCCCTAGTCCAGTATAATTTTCAGACCATCTTCTCATGCCAAAATTTTCTCCCCTCCTTCTTCCATCTCTTCTCCTGTACCTCCTAATACTGTAGGTTAGACATAAATGTAAAACCTAGCATCAGAATCAGACTGACAGACTTGCTAGCACTCCATAAATGCAGAGATAAGGATGAGTATGTTGCTACCTAGAATTGTTTTAATGTACCAACAAACTGGGGGAGGAGAGTGTTATCAGCGTTGCAGGAATTCAAAAAGAAGGCAGTTGCAAAGCATTAATGCAACTGGTTTCATATCTTACACAAGACAGTTCTTACCAGGTCATAATCTACTTAACACAGGACTATTACGCTTGGTAACCCTCTACAAAGCACCTAGAACAAGTATCTTACATTTGATCAAGTGTCCTAAATACTGCAGTAATATAAATAAGCATTGAATAATTAATTATTGGAAAACAATCTCTTAGGTTCCAAGCTATGGACTGCCCTTTCACTTTGAAATTCTGCTTTTCTGAAAAAAAAAATAAAATAGTAGTAACAAGAACATTAAATTCCAATAGTTTTATTTTCTTTCTGAAAAAGGCTATTATTTTAAAAATGAGTAACATGAATCACATGCAGATACTAGAGGAAGAAACTGTTCCTATACAATTAAGTACTCTATTCATGCGAGCAGACAAAATAAACCCCAAGCACATCGTATTCATAATTTTATCTGTAACTACCATCCCCAGTCACAGTTCCTGGAGTGCATTCATTTCAGAGCTACAAGAACTCTAGGTTCACAAGTCTCATTTTGCATGTACTGCTTCAATGCATTGTCTTCCAGTTTTGCTTTTCAGTCATTTGCATATTAAAATCAAGACAATTAATATAAGAATGATATGGAGGCTGCTCCTCTCCTGTGGACTGAAAGTAGGTAAACAATTCTGGTTTACTAGGAAAGACTCATTTATGATAAGTAACAATGAAGTTAATTTGCTACACAATTCTCTGCACTAAACTGGACCTGGCATTTATTTTTGCTTAGTGGAGGGAGACAAAGAAGGAGGAGGGAAGGGGTGGAAGGACTTTCAAAGAACAAGTAACTTATTACTGTACCTGAAACTTGTATTACTGTAAACTTCTAAATATGTATTTTTGTATCAGATATTTACCGTTCGTTTACAGTAAAGAGCAAGATCTTTCAAAAGAACAGAAAAGTTACCCTCAGAGGGTTGGGGTTTTTTCACTGAGTATAAATAAGATTGTCTCCTAGAAATCTACTTACGGCTGAGTGAGGTCACGAGTAATGAAGTCTGAACTCTTGAAGAGGAGGAAAATGTCGCTGAGAGCTTTACATTTCAGAGAGCTGTTCATTGCTATCCAGTAGGCATCCTGAAAAAAAAAAAAATTATCAAAAAATGCACCTTTACTAGCAGGAAGGAGCGCCAGCTGCAGATCTACCAGCACTAAATATTAGACAACATTTGAAATATATGAAGAAAATTATTTTTTGTATTCTGAGGAAAGCTTTCCTAGCTGTTATAAAAGCCTTTCTTATGATTAATTTGTTGAAAGCAGAGCAAATCCATTTAAAAAACAGTTTTTGCCCTACTGCTTCCAGACACTTTCTTGGAATCACAGAATGTCAGGGGTTGGAAGGGACCTTGAAGGATCACCCAGTCCAACCCCCCTGCCAGAGCAGGACCACCTAGAGCAGGTCACACAGGAATGCATCCAGTCAAGGTTTGAATGTCTCCAGAGAGGGAGACTCCACAGCCTCTCGGGGCAGCCTGTTCCAGTGCTCTGGCACTCGCACAGTGAAAAAGTTTCTCCTGATATTCACATGGAACCTCCTATGCTCCAGTTTACAACCATTGCCCCTTGTCCTATCATTGGTCATTATTGTAAAAAGCTTTGCTCCATCGTCCTGACCTTCACCCTTTACATATTTGTAAACATGGATGAGGTCACCCCTCAGTCTCCTTTTCTCCAAGCTAAAGAGACCCAGCTCCCTCAGCCTTTCCTCATAAGGGAGATGTTCCACTCCCTTCATCATCTTAGTGGCTCTATGCTGGACTCTCTCAAGCAGTTCCCTGTCCTTCTTGAACTGTGGGGCCCAGAACTGGACACAATACTCCAGGTGTGGCCTCACCAAGGCAGAATAGAGGGGGAGGAGAACCTCTCTCAACCTACAGAACACCCCTTCTAATGCACCCCACGATGCCATTGGCCTTCTTGGCCACAAGGGCACATTGCTGGCTCACAGCCATCCTTCTGTCCACCAGGACCCCCAGGTCCCTTTCCCCTTCTCTGCTCTCCAGCAGGTCAGATCCCAACCTATACTGATACATAGGGTTGTTCTTTCTCAGATGCAAGACTCCACACTTGCCCTTGTTATATTTCATTAAGTTTCTCAACAAAAAAAACAGCAAAAACATCCTTATGTTAACATCTGTTACAAGTTTTGGCAGTTAGCATTCTTACCCTTGGAGCACTCCAGTTAAGTTTGGGAAAAACACTACCACCCAGGGAACTTATTGCTTCTTGAACTTTAGCTGTAAACTCAGGAAATTCTGGTGCCTGAACAAAGATTAACAACAACAAAAATATCAGTTTCAATACATTTAATAATGAAGTGAAGCCATCTTCCAAACACCATTAGAAACACATATTGTAGGAGGAATAAACCAAGAACCCCACAAAACCAACGCATTTGTAGAAATAAATTGCTTAAGAATCAACTCTGACATTCTTTCAATCAGAAAAAAATAGTAATATGTTTCCAGTTCTCACTCTCATTACTAGCAAGATTCCACAAACTTCAGGGGAAAAAACGAAACTTCGTAACATTCATCATAAAGCTGCAACAGCTGGCAAACATGAAAGTCAAATAAACAGACCTTAAATTCATATCTGTTGTTTTCTACCTAATGGTAGATACACTGTATAGAAGTAAGATCCAAGAGGATTTAAAAACAAACTTTCAAAAATAGTTTGTTTAGAACTAAGCATCTCTTTAAAAAAATGTACAATACAAATATCGTAGTATTCTGTCAAAGTATTAAATGGTAAAAAGCGATCAATTCTCATAGAACACGTTGAGTTGGAAGGGACCCTCCAGGATCATAGAGTCCAACTCCTGTCCCTGTGCAGGACACCCCAGCAGTCACACCATGTGCCTGAGAGCATCATCCAAACACTTCTTGAACTCAATCAGGCTTGGTGCTGTGACCACTGCCCTGGGGAGCCTGTGCCAGCGCGTTTTGTAATAGTTCTCTAGTTGCATTTAGGAATACAGTAAGAAAGCAAAAGTAAATAAATAAATTCATGGGCTATTTGAGTGACAGCTCCTTATTTAAGCTTTAGTTTTACAAAATGTTGTTTGTAATACTTTAACTAATCAGCTCTTAAATTAGGTCTTAAAGTAGCTCCTTAACAATATATTGCATCAAAATAGAGGACACACTGCAATGGTGTGGGTTGGACTGAAAATCTTGTCCTGTAAGGAACATTATCAATATTATAAACATAAAACAGGGGGGGGAAAAACCTCATCAGGATGCTATAAACTCTGAATGTGGTGCAATAGAAAAAAAAATAGATTGCTGACCTTTAAAATAATATGAAAGGATTTCAGGCATATGTCAAAGATTTTTCATGTAACAGGATTTATAGCAAGAAGTATATAAGAACACTATTTCTGCCCAAGTATTTTTAAATTCAACTCAAAGGTAACTTCTAGGCTAAAGCTAATTGGCATTTCTTAATCAACAAAACCCTCACAGCCACAGAAGCCATCCAAAAGAGCTTATACACTTTGGTGTCTCCCCTTCTGCAGCATGTCCAAATGCAAACAATTAAAAAACACTCTCACATTTTAGCACAGTGGCCCAAACTGAACTTCAAACATCCTGAATCTTTCCCTAGTACATTAACTAGTCTCCATGGGAAACTACACTTGAAAAACTGGAAAAGCACTTCTCTTATTTTACTTTATTTTTAGAGCTTCAGTCAACTGGAGAAATCCTTCCTGCAAGTAGTAAAACTCTTCATGCACTGCATTCTGACCCAATCTGTTCTTGTCCTGAGAGAAGTCAGGAGACATACCATGTATGTAATACCAGCACATATTAAGCCTCCCTGGGGAAATCTTACCATCATGTTATTTGATTAATACAAGTGAAGAAACACACGCAAGAGGATGGCTCTAAGGCTGCATAAACAAGATAAATTCTAACACTTGCTAAATTCAAATGCCTGACTTTGCAACCACTGATATTAATGCATGGGTTTTTTTAACACAGAATTTTCTCTAATCCTATGTTCCAATTCTTCTTCAGAATATAGAAGGGGTGAAGGAAACAAGTTCTACCTGATGACTCGGGTCAAAATAATCACAGCCACAGCCCACCTTACTGCTCCCTGAGCCAAGAAGCCAATGGTGAACTACAACCTGGGATGTATCATTAGTAATACATGAATGCACCAGGCCAACAGCAAATGCAGAAGAGCAATCTCCAGCCTGTCCCCACTGTTCTTTACACATTGCATTCCCAAGTGATTCCCTGTTCAGGTTCCACTTGATCCATTCTCATCTCTTGCAGTAATTCCAGGTGCAGCTCTCCACCCTACTGCATTCTACACAGGCTGCTCCCTCACTCTTGTCATCACTGTCAAAGTGCTAACAGGCAACACTCAAAAGCACAGAAGCCCATTTACATCCACTCAGTGGCCTCAGAGCAGCCCCTTGTTTTCAGACAGAGAAAGTGTATTTGCCACAGATGGAATCTTCAGAGCAGTCATCTACCAAATTTACAAGGTGGCAAAGAGCACACTGTTAAATTCTAATTTGAGTCTCTTTCCTTCACCCAGTGTAAGTTTACTTTTGTAGGAACTAGCCACAGGCAGAAACCACATTCATTAACGTGGTTCCAGATTCCATCAAGTTCCAGATTTAGAAAAAGACAAAGTCTCTAAAAAAGAACCACTTTGGAGGCCAAAACACTCCTCTTCTTCCTCTACCCCTGCTTTTATTGCTGAACATGATGTTATATGGTATGGAATATCCCTTAAGAGAGTTTGAGTCAGCTGTCCTGGCTCTGTCCCTTCTCCTTCTCTTGCCTCCCTCTAGCCTCATCGCATGGGACAGCCTGGGAGAAGAGAAAGCCTTGACACTACACAAGAACTGTTCAGCAAAGGCTGAAAGTTAACTCCACCCCAGCCAGCCCCAGTACAACATTAGCTAATGTAAAGCTGCTATCCATACACATACACAATTCTCACCCAGCTGAACTGAATCACTTGGCCTATGCCCTTCTGATGGGTATCACACCTCCTGATCATGCATTTCCTATAACAAAACCTGATTCAAAAGTCTGATGCTGTTTCTTTAGCAACATTAACGTGAGCTTTTCAAAAGATGAGGTGGATACCAAAATCCTTGTTCTGAATAATTTACAATCTAATGTGCCTGCTTTGTCAAAGCTCAGATATTTGTACTGAAGCTATTAGTGTGTGCAAGCCTGGTATGTATGAGTTTTAAAATCTAGGCTACAAATTCTGTGCTAGCAATATGCATAACTCAGAGCAGGGGCTGTGTTTATATTGTGCCTAATCCAATGTGAACAATTCAACATTAGGAAGCTAGCAGGACTGAAGCAACAGTATCAAGGGCAGACAACTGGCACAAGTACATTAACTCTGACAATAATAGGGCAACAGCAAGCTTCAAAAAGATGTAAAAAAAGATCAAGGAAGCCTGGTTTGTATCTATCACGATCCTGATTCTAAGCCAGTGCAAGGAGAGAATAAAGATAGGAAAAGGGAAAAAAAAAGATGATAGAAAGTAATGTACTTAGGAGGAAATAATGGCAAAGGTGTAAGAGAAAAGCAGTGAAAATTGAGCTGCAGGAGCTTTGTTTCTTCTGCACCCAGTCTGATTAAGTAACTGGGAGACATTCAAAGTGGTGAAAATGAAAGACGGCTATATTTAGAGCCATACTTCAGTTAATTTCCTACAGTCTAACAAGTGTGTGATTGTTGGAGATGAAGTGTTTTATTTTTAGTTAAATATAATTAAGCCAGCAAAACTTTCAGACATCTATACTGCCACCCATCCAGAATGGTCTGAAAATGATACAGCAACAGCTATCTCGAACTGGTAACAAGTTTGTATCAAGAGTTTGCAGAAAGGATATTGCTGGCAAACCCATTTTAGGCTTTTACAGGACCTTACCTTAAGAGTTGTCGTATTCTCATCATCCGACCACTGTTTAAAAGAAGAACAAACCAAAGGTTAGTGGTTTCCTGAAACATCCTTTGTGATTTATAAGAACACCAGAATCTGCACGGCTTCCCATAACAAGTAGATCAAATCACTGCCCTGCGGCATAACATCACCATCCTCCAATTATTACAGCTGTAAATTAAGACAGGAAAAAACTGTATATTCAGCAGAAGTACTACTCTGAAGTAGAGATAAAAGACAGGTGAAGGTGTCAAGCCACTATCCATCATACCTGAGAAGTTGTGGCAGTCCAGTGAAGTTCCCACTAACTGGAAGAAAGGAAACATAACCCCCATTTTTAAAAAGGGAAAAAAAAGAAGATGATCTGGGGAACTACAGGCCAGGCAGTCTCACCTCTGTGTCTGGTAAGATCATGGAACAGATCCTCCTGGAAACTATGCTAAGACACACAGAAACAAGGAGGTGATTGGTGACAGCCAACGTGGCTGCACTAAAGGCAAATTGTGCCTGACAAATTTGGTGGCCTTCTGTGACAGGGTTACAGCAATGGTGGGTAAGGGAAGAGCAACTGATGTCATCTACCTGGACCTGTGCAAAGCATTTGATCCTGTCCCACACAACATCCTTGTCTCTAAATTAGAGAGGCATGGACTTGATGGATGGACCACTCTGTGGATAAGGAATTGGCTGGATGGTGGCACTCAAAGAGTTGTGGTTAATGGCTCAATGTTCAAGTGGAAATCAGTGATGAGTGGCATTCCTCAGGGATTGGTACTGGGACCAGGGCTCTTTAGCATCTTTGTCAGCGACATGGACAATTGGATCGAGTGTACCCTCAGCAACTTTGCCAACAACACCAAGCTGCGTGGTGTCATCCACATGCTGAAGGGAAGGGATGGCATCCAGAGGGACCCTTCAAGATAGTTGGAGAGGGACTTTTCACAAGCGCATGCAGTGTCAAGCCACGGGGAAACTTTCAAACTGAAAGAGGGAAGATTTAGATTGGATATTAGGAAGAAATTCTTTGCTGTGAGGGTGGTGAGACACTGGCCCAGGTCGCCCAGAGAAGCTGTGGCTTCCCCTTCCCTGGCAGTGTTCAAGGCCAGGTTGGATGGGGCTTGGAGCAACCTGGTCTGGTGGGAGGTGTCCCTGCCCATGGCAGGGGGTTGGAATGAGATGACCTTTAAGGTCCCTTCCAACCCAAAACACTACGATTCTGAGACACCTATATATTTTAATTGCAATTTGTATTAATAACAACCCAGTCTTCTCTGTCTAAAGCTCATCTCCATCCGCAGCACTTCTGTCTTATACCCATAATCCATTAGTTTCACTTATATTTCTTTTTCATCTCCTTTCTGTATCTTCTGTCATGTTGCACTTAAAACATTTTTCAGTGTTTTCCTTCTGAGCTATTATGGCCTCAGAAACTGTCATTGTTTCTTGAAATAGCTCCTCCAAACATACTCTTCCTTCTAATTTTTCAGGGCATGAAGCAGCATTAAGTTCAGTTCCAACATCCTTCAACATTTCTTACTCATCATTACAAATGCAATTATCAAGAAATAAAAAAAAATTAAAAAGCCCTCTGAGAAAGAGCATGGAAACTTTTTAAACCTTCCCTGACATCTTAGTATAAATAATGATATTTTAAGTTTTTCAAGGCAACTACCATATGATTATCACTTTTGTGAAGCACTCTTCTCATCTATAAGTTATGCAGAAAAGGTTACACATTCATATTTTTCTCAAAGAGACTTCACATTAAGCTGCATTTTATACTGACCTGTATTTCCTCTCCATCGTCACTCCCCTCCTGAGCATGACTTGGTGGATCTTCTCTGAAATAAAAAATTAGCAGGAAAAAAAATTAAAACACTGGAATTTGACTTGACCATATATATTACATTTCCACAGCATCTACCAGCTGCTGATCTCAAAATGTCTTCATAAGAAAATGAAGCTTCAAAACCTCTGGCAGAGAAAAATCAGAGTAAGCCAGTACAGAAAACTGAAGACTGAACACTCTGGCATTAGACTTGGGCCCCACACAAAACACTTTGCTTCTTTCAAATTAGCAGGTCACTTTC
Source organism: Aegotheles bennettii (assembly GCA_013398125.1). Classification (NCBI taxonomy): domain Eukaryota; kingdom Metazoa; phylum Chordata; class Aves; order Caprimulgiformes; family Aegothelidae; genus Aegotheles; species Aegotheles bennettii. Next base: position 38,222 of record VZRW01005397.1, read on the forward strand.
TGCTCTGAAAATGCCGCAACTTTTCCCCCTGGACTTGGCATTGGTGAGGCCATACCTGGAATCCTGCATCCAGTTCTGGGCCCCTCACTGCAAGAAAGACATTGAGGGACTGGAGCAGGTCCAGAGAAGGGCAACTGAGCTGGTGAAGGGCCTGGAGCACAGGGCTTATGAGGAACAGCTGAGGGAGCTGGGGCTGTTTAGTGTGGTCTAGACTCAAGTGTTTTACATGGATTTTATGATCTGCATCAGGCAGTTTTACTAACAGCAACGTTCACACAGGATGAGGTTTACTGCAGCCAGACTGGTCAAATTTTAAAAACTCACTATGCTAAACACAATGTGTGCATACAGAACAGTGCTGTGAATATAAAATGGTATTAATACTTGGAGGAGAGGGGAACCCTCTTTACCTTCCGGAAACCACAAGCGTTCCATCATCCAGCAAATATTCCTTCACATTCTCTGGCAGGGGAAGTATAACACTAAAAGGAACATGAGAATTTCTTTAATGATTTATTATTAATATTATTTGTTAAAATAATAAGAGCTGAATAAAAATAATTTGTTTTTAAGAGAACATACCTCAGTAACAGTATGTTTTATTCTCTAATACTATGACAAAAACCCATTTCTCTTTCTCCTCTCTCATCCCTTCCTAAAAAGCAATGCCCATTTTCCCTCCAGGGAAACAGAGGAAAAAGAGGCAAAGATTTTAGAAGAAATGCACAAAAATGCCTGACTCCTTCCCAGCTCTAAGAAATTCTAAGAAAGAGTATGTGTGGTCAGTGAGGAGACAACAATGTGTTGCTCAAATGAAATGTTCCCCTCCCGAGACACAAACCAAAACTTGCCCATATCACCAGAATGTTCCAAAAATTCAGGATTACCACTACGTTTACCAAAAACATGCATGTGCTACACACTAAGAAACATAAAACATTAAGTGCTTTGATTATGAAAAGCCTGGTGTCAGGGCTTTTTGATCCAGCAGGCCAACTGTGAGTGCTTGACCGAGTTCCTGGTAGTTCTCACAGCCACCTTGTGACCTGAGGCAGCACCTTAGAGCCTGCAGAATTTACTAGAGCTTCAGAAACACACAGAAACACGGAGTCAGACACTTGGTTTGGGTGCGTTCAGCCTCACTTACTCTGAGCAACCAAGTGGGAAGAGCAGAGATGTGGACATCAGCTGGTGCTCAGCACAGAGTCCCACCAGGAGAGCAGGGAGCACAGGGCTGCCTGGTCTGGCCCCAGGGCTGCTCAGAACTCTCCCTCAGGGCGCAGGGACGAGACCCCAGCCCCTGAGACTCCAGCTGATGGTTCGATCCAAGCCCTCTCCACCTCACCCCAGCTCTGCCCTGCGCAGGTCTCCTACAGCCCATCCAAACCTGCCCAAACACCAGCCCACCCTATCCCAGTCAAGCCCCACAGACCTGCCCATCAGCCCCACAGACCAGCCCCACAGACC
>VZRW01005397.1:40419-73612 GCA_013398125.1 Aegotheles bennettii
CAGGTGCGATGGGCTCGGCGGTTCCTGTGTGTGCCCGTGTGAGGCTTCACCTGCCCGGTGTCGGAACGGAGCTCGGCAGCCACAGATCCTCCTCTCGTTCCGTGTTATTTCAGTGATAACGTGGGGGAGCGGGTCCAGACTGACAGGGGGAGGTTTGGGCTGGATCTTAGGAAGAAATCCTTTCCTGTGAGGGTGGTGAGAGCCTGGCCCAGGGTGCCCAGAGAAGCTGTGGCTGCCCCTCCCTGGCAGTGTTCAAGGCCAGGCTGGATGGGGCTTGGAGCACCCTGGTCTGGTGGGAGGTGTCCCTGCCCATGGCACTGGATGAGCTGATTTAAGGTCCCTTCCAACCCAACCCAGTCTGGGATTCTGTGAATAATAATAATATGTTTTTTCTAAGCCCCGTGGCTCTGCTGTCATCTCTGCCTGTGTGTCCCCTGCCAGGAGGTCCACGTCTCCATGTAGCACTTCCCTTAGAGGCTCTCACAGCCATTTGAGGCTGCTCCCCAGCTCCTCTCACACATCTGCTCCCTGGACGGTTGGTAACAGCATGGAGACCCCTCCTCTGCTCACGCCAGATGATCTTTGTTGCTGGTTGCTGTTCTGCAGGGGTAGAATCAGTCATTTTCCCATGTTCTGTTTGGTGCTGGGCGGCTCATCCACCCTGCTAAACACCATGGCAGAGCCAAAACATTTCCCCCACTTTCCCCCTCCCTCTCTCCCATCAACTTCTGCTCATTAATGGATTTTGTTGCTAGAATCATATTGCACTGAGTGATGGTAACGAGTTTAAAGGGACTCAGGAGCTTTCAGTGATGTTAACCTTCAGCCCATGGACCTCAGTGTGCTGTTGGTTAAATCACCCATAAAGCACTGCCAGTGTCCCTTTTGCACATGATTTATAAGAAACCCTGTATTTTGTTTTGCCTTGACCTTATGACACCATTGCTGAGCTCCTGTTAACCTGGTTGCTGTCAGCTGGGATGTGTGGTTTGGATCAGAGGATGCCTTCAGAAGATGATTTAGGAAAGCTAATCCATCTATCATGACTTGAATAGGTTAGTGTAAAGCCCCAGTAGCTTGGCTACTCTCTAAGCTGATCCACAGGCCTCTGTTGGCTGAAGATTTTGACTCCTGGGAAGGATAATTTGGGAACTATGGAATGACTGGCTGTTGGCATGAAAGGAAGCCACTCAATAAGGGAATAAGCAAAGGGAACGATGTTACGCCTTTGATAAACAGTGCAGATTTTCAGGTCTGAGTTTGACCTCCACATGAAATAAATGAAACAAGAAGCACAATTTGGGAACAGTAACCTGTAACACTAGCCACAAAAATCACCAGAGAAGGTAGAAGTGGGCCAAATGTTGGGTTTTTCCAATAATTTCTAGTTCAAGCGCTGTTGTTTCATGCTAAATAAATAATATATATTTATATATAAGATATATATAATGTATATATATAAAAATATATTCATATATAATATAAATATATAATATGTATTTATATATAATATATAATATGATAAATGTGGACACTTTGACATATTCTTAAAATTGCACCGATAACTATCAAAAATTTATATCGATAGAGTTCAGGCAGTCAGGTTCCCAGGCTGCTGTGCAAGCTGTGTTGCATTTTTAACTCAAAGGGTGCAGTGGTATTTTTATGAGATGGAAGAACCTTCCTGCCTGAGGGCTGCGAGAAGAGGTCTGTTCTGCAGCCCAGCACAGGGCTTTAGAAACCTAACGCTGGGGTGGGGAGGTTATTTTTCAGTCACAGTTAATTTTGTTTATGGATAAAAGGTGTTGCCACCCTTGACTGTGTGAATAATGTGAGATACCAGAATTGCAGCCTTCATTTAACCAAATGGTATTTGGGCTTTCTAACAGCAGAAAGTCTCACTTCTGTACAGCCACCTGAATTTCGAAAAAATTGAAAAAAATTACTTTTTTGGAGTAACTTTTTAAAATGTCACTCATGTGTAGAGTTATTGCACCCACTTGTGGAGGAGATTAAAACTACAGAAGCTGAGTGCCTCTCTTGTGTTTCTGCTTATTTTAGATTTTAGTGATAATTCGAACCACTGAAGTGTATAATTTTTTGTTAAGTCACAAACCACCCTTGAATCTCTCCGCTGCAGAAGAGAGCAAGCAGTGTTGAAAAGAGCTTCTGCCATGAGATGAGGTTCTAGTGTGTGTTGGTAAATGATACAGATAAGTATTAATGCTGTTGTACAACCAGTTATGATAGCTGCTCATGTGATTTTGGGTACAATTGTGATAATCCACGTTTGAGAAAGATACTTTTTCACTGTAAGAAAGAACTTTTTCACTATCGGAGTGACAGAGCACTGGGCCAGGCGGCCCAGAGAGGCTGTGGAGTCTCCTTCTCTGGAGACATTCAAACCTGACTGGATGCATTCCTGTGTGACCTGCTCTGGGTTGTCCTGCTCTGGCAGGGGGGTTGGACTGGATGATCTTTCTAGGTCCCTTCCAACCCCTAACACGCATGATTCCGTGATTCTGTGTGATTCTGTGATACTTGCAAGCTTGTGTGGAAGGATTAGCACGATCGATGGAACTGGATTTCCTGTGAGGGGTGAGGAAAAGAGAAAGACTTACTCAGCCCGATAAAAAAAGGTTTACCAAGGGTATGGTTCACTATCCATCTCTTGCTGTATTTTTCTTGTCAATCAAAAAGGCTGTAACTCTTCCAGACACCAGAGGTGAATTTGTTGTAGCTAGGTATGTGAGCTGTTTATGTTTTTAAACTCAACAGGAATCTTGCCGTTGACTTCAGCTAGAGTTTAAAAAGGCTCTGTGGGGTCTCTAGCAAGAACAATACCAAAAGGGAGTGATCACCGTCTGTCACATTTTCTTTCTGCTGATAACCAGAAATATTTTGTACTACCTATTCCTCTTAAACTACTCTGTGAAATTAAATGTGAATCTTACATGTAAGGACGCTGATGTTGCTGCGTGCTCTTAAATGTTTCACAAATGTGCAATAGATGTTATCATAAAAGGCTAAAGATGAAGTAAAAGACAAAAGTGCTGAAACTGGGTGTGACAGATGGTCAACAGCAAGATTCCTGTTGAGTTTATGGGAAGTTTATGACCATCAGTGCTGAGAATTATATGAATCTTTAAGATTATCTCGTTTCTCTTGGTGTTTAAACTGGTTTGCTTCTTAGCACTGTCTTTTTGCTAATGATTCATGCTGATTTCCAGGACTTCAGTCTTACAACGTAATATCAGAGATTGGCTTCCTTGGAGTGAGAATTTCTGTGCTGAAAGTGCCCCGTAGCTCTGCAGTGGGACAGGGGACTAATGGTGAATCTCTAATGCATCCTGTTTTTCTGTTGCCTCTTGTGCCTTTCAGCTAGGAATGGATTTAGAAAGTGGACAGGCTTATCTTCCCAGGGAGTGTGAGAGTGCAGGCTGAGGCACTGAGCTGCAGAGCTTTACTCTGAGCACATGAATTCAGCTGCACTAAGGGACACTGACATGCTTTGGTCACACTAGCTCCACGTGCCACCTAGGCTTGCAACACACAGGTGACTTTGTGACCTTGCTTTTGGGGGGAAGGATTGAGTCATTCACATATTTATTTGTGTGTAAGGTGGAGGTAGGTTCTGGTTCTGATTCTCTCTCAGTAGCAGACAGTTTTTACCCCAAAGTCCTCTTGGTAAAAGACTTTTTCTCACTTGCACAGTGGAGTGCCTAGTCCTGTTGTGGCAGTGCTGTGTTGACAGAGCACTTCACCCAGGTCAGATTGAAACAATTTGACTAAAATGGATCAATTTTTCCTCTGCCTGTGTCTGACCTTTGAATAGTTAAGGAGGGTGTTTTCAGCCAGCATGTTGCTCAGCAGCCACTAGGGCTATCACAACTATGTAAGTCAGGGATTTCACCCAAACTTCCACTTCTTTGAATTATTTGACTCTGGAACCATCAGGTGGAGCTGAAAATGTGAATTGCACTTGCCATCACATGTCCCTAACTTTTCCCAGCAAGCTATATTCGTTAATTTAGAATGCAGAAATGAACCTTTTAACTTTACTCTGAAAGCAAACATTTACTTTGTTTCATAGTAACCTGGACTTTGCACAGGAGGGGAAAAGCATTCCTGAAAATGGCAGCTGAGACATCCACAGAAGCTCCAAAAACTGCTAGACAATTCGTCCTTAAAGAACAGGTATATGCTTGGCTTTGACATTTGTTATGTTGTTAAATAGCAGTTATTTGAGACTGATCAGAATGTTTGTGAGGGCAGAGTAAGGATTGCTATAGATGCTATATGTTTGTAAGATCTATATTTGATAGACAAAACACTTCTTGATGGTCAGAGAGATTTAAAAAGATGGCATTTCTCTTTGTTGAAATAATCATACAAATTATCAGTGGGGACAGAAATCTACAATGTTGCATTATTTTAAGCTGCTATTTTATTTTATTTTATTTTATTTTATTTTGCAGCTGTTTCTTGTATGGTCTGTTCAGGCTGTTTTCAATGTTCAGAAATAATGCTGATACCTCTGAGAGACTGTGGAAATAGGTGGATGGTGAAACTCAGCCTTGTTTCCTTTCCTTTAGGATGAACCACTAAGAGGTGCCTTAACATTTAGGATTGTATCTCCTCTGATGCTTTCTGAGAGGGTTTGAATCTAGATAGTTGCTGCTCTAAAGGCATTAGCAGGAGGTGGTAAGATTTTTTTCAAAAATATTGTGCTCACATCTTCAAAGAATCAGAAAATACCAAGTCCTGAGGAAAGAATTTGGAGTTACTTCTGGGGGCTTATTAGGAGCACTTTCACCCTCATTTAAACTGCCTATATCTGTTCCTGTTCTCTTTTAAGTGATTTCTTAAAAAATCTCTGGTGTCAAAGGCAGGTTTGGCAACAGCATCACGCTGTTGTTATAACACAAATGTGGTTTCTTTTATCCCGCGTTTTCTTCCTTGAATCAACACAGTGTTGTCATTTCTCTAGGTTCCAAGGTACAGAACTTTTTCAGGAAACAAGAGACCCACATTGTTGGGGCACATTTATGGCTTTTCCTCTTGGGTGATGTTTTGATACGATTATTTCTCAAGCATAAAGGGTTTCATTTTTGTAAACTTTCTGGGTTTTCTGTTAAGACCTGTGTTTTTGCAGTAACGTTTTCATTTCATACTCTTTTTTTTCCCCCTAAGGCCTGTTGTTCTTCTTTGGAATATTGTACCCTTTGGCATCATTGGAAGTTTGTAATTAGATCTTGCATATTTTAAGCTATTTAGCTTTATAAGTCATTTTGTGGGATTAATACAGGAGAGTACCATGCCTCTGCTGGTGGCCCTTATACTGGAAGTGGTTCTGTAACTAACTGTTGAGTTACTGTTCAGTAACTATGTGGTCTGATGTTGGAATATCTTCTTTCATAAAAGTAGCAGTTGATCTTACTCCTTTGTCCCTGTTTCTGGGAACCCACAGCCAGGCTGTTGTAAGCAAAAGCAGATGTTATTTGCCCACCAAAGTATTAGATAAAGGAATAAGAATAAATAATTCTAAAACTGAGTATGGTAAATGCAACACACCCTGCAAAGTGTCCCTAGGCCCTAAACAGGATTTAGCAAAGCAGGAGCTGTGCTTCTGGGCCAGCTACCACAGGTTTTAATTGTGCACCCGACAAGGCAGATGACAATAAAATTCTCTCTTTCTTCCAGGGAAACCAAAACCTGGCAGCTTTCAGTTTCCTCACCCCGTAGGCTGTCAGCATCAAGAGTTTCACCAAAGTTTAGGAGATTGTGGAACACTTCCACTGTAAATATTTATTCTGCGTGTCCTATAGTATTTTTTAATTATTGCTCCATGACAGTAGAGGCCAAAAGCTGTACTCAAGAATATCTGATTAAAACCAAGGGATTTTGTTTGATGTTGTTTATTTTGTACACATAAAACCTACTTTTTTCTTTTTCTTTTCTTTTTTTTCTTTTGTCTTTTTGGAGCTTGGGTAGATCTAGTTTCTTACAGACCAGGGATATCTTTTTCCTCTAAGATTCCTGGGGGCGATGATGTGGGTCTGATTTCAGCCAGTTAGCTCTTTTTGCTTAGCAGATGATAGCTCGGTGGCAGCAACGATGATCTGCAGGTTCTGTTGGATGCTGCAGCAATATGTGACCACGATCCATAATCTAGTCCTTTGTGTTCTCTGCAATGTTTAAAAAAACTCATTAACACAAAATGTTTGACTGTGTTTACTTAGAATCATAGAATTGCCCTGGTTGGGAAAGACCTTTAAGATCACCAAGTCCAACCATTAACCCAGCACTGCCAAGGCCACCACCAAACCATGTCCCTCAGCACCACATCTACACCCTTTAAATGCCTTCAGGGATGGTGACTCCACCACTGCCCTGGGCAGCCTGTGCCAGTGCCTGACAGCCCTTTCGGTGAGGAAATTGTTCCTAATATCCAATCTAAACCTCCCCTGGCACAACTTGAGGGGATTTCTGGGCCATGTCTATTTAACCGAAGTCTCTATGTTCTTCTCCTTGGACAACCAATGGAATATGATTTTCATCTGTTTCTCTTTTGGATCTTCCTGTACTCTAGTTCTGCAGTGATTTAGGAGTGAATACAAAGCTTTTAAAAATATACCTGAATGCCTCCAAATGGAATCACTTCTTGTACCTGTAATGAGCGTAATATACTTCATCTCCTTTCCTGATGTTTTTGTGACCACAAAGCCATTAGAAAGCTCTTTCAAGAACATATAGCTCTCCTTTTCCAATTCCATGGAAATATACTTTCGAAAATAAATGCCAGAACTCCTACATGTAAAATAAATACGTGTAGCTGCGTTTACAGCCGTGGGATTACTATTGTTACTTCAATTGCCTATCAAAATAATTGTTCTGAAGAACACATTCTAAGAATTACGTGAGTTCATGCAGCTCAGTTATAATTCACTGAACACCTGAGTCACTTCTGATTTGCCTTCTGCCTCCAGCTGACATTGTACTGTGCTTCTGTATTTTTGTTATAGCTGCATTGTATACTACATTGCATTTCTCTATATCCTTTTTTCAGTTGGTGAATCTCTCAGTTGTAAGTTCAAGACCTAACTGGCCACATGGGCCCCATTTCCTCCTTGTCCTGCACTAGGGGACTGTAGTGGGCCAGCCACCAGTGACCTCTCAGACTTCATCCCTGGCTACAATTTAACATTCTGGTTTGTTTTTTTTTTCCCAGATCCTCTTTTCCCCTTGCTTGTGTTTGCTTTTAGCAGTGTGTCTTAGGCAATAGGAAGTGATTTGTTCATCTTGCTGATTACTTCTGATTTCTGTGGTCAGAACTATGGCCGACTCGATATAAAATTCTGGAGGCAAACTTCTTGTCTGCCTCTACCGTTAGCAAAGCTTAAAATACAAGTTACATTAAAAGTAGTAAACTGCTGTGCTAATACCTATGGATATTTCCCTTTTAAAGGAATTGCATAAAAGATGAGGAAACATCACAGGGCAAATAAAGTCATTTAGCTCAGCAAAGATGTTTTGTAAGAAGGTTAATGCCAAGCACTTAACCAGCAGCTCTCAGAGATCCTAAGAGGACGGGTGTGTATGGATCACTGTTTGCAGTTACAGAAAACAGCGGTAACACAAGGCCACGCTCTGAGATCACGGCAAAAAGAAAGGTTCAGAACAGTTTGGATTTCAGTCTTGCATGCTCAGCTTTTAGGCCACGCTCTCTGATTAAGGGGGCACTCACAGTCACCAGCATGGCTACAGCCTGTGCAGACCAGTGACACTTCTTCAGCTGAAACGTGACTTTTGCAAAACCCTCATAAAAATTGAGGACTTTCCAGTACATGGAATCCCACCATGCTTCAAAATTCATTGAGACATGGTTATAAAAGTCACGTTAAGAAAAGTTACTGGACTTATTTTCTACTCCTATTCAAGAACTTGCAGTAAATGTTTTTTTCCGTAATAGCTACAGGAATGCTGTTGCATGTTCCTGCATGTATTCTGATGTTGAGATTTTGTCTTCAAAAGAATCCAAAAATGGTTGTGTCGTTTCTCCCCTTAGCCCCCAGATACCTTTGGGATTCATCACATAATGCATTTAACAAAGAATTCTCTATTTTAGGTAATTGCAGAAAGAAAATGGTTGAAGCTTGAAGAAACGACTTATACTGATGCCTTTGGTAAAACCAGGTAATGGCCTCGCTGGCATTTCCAGGTCCTGCAATGTTCCCAGTTGTTCGGAGTAGCCCTAGGCTAGAAAATATGAGCATTACAGACCTATTACTCAGCACAAGATGAGATCTGTTCATTGTGCAATTCCTTTATGGTTTGTACTGTTTGGAGAAAAAAATTCTTAGTCCTGCAGATGTGCTAGCTGTGGGATCAAATGTGGCTCCCAATTCTTTTGGGCACATCAGAGCCTGGTTTACCTCGCAGTTTCTGTTCCCTGTGAAAATGCTAATGCAGAAGCAAGTTCTAGCTGTGCAAATAGACTGTGATGATCACAGAATCACCCTGGTTGAAAAAGACCTTCAAGATCATCAAGTCCAACCATCAACCTAGGACTGCCAAGTCCACCACTCAACCGTGTCCCCAAGGGTCACATCCAAACGTTCTTTGAACACCTCCAGGGATGGTGACCCCACCACTTCCCTGGGCAGCCTGTGCCAATGCCTGACCACCCTTTCCATAAAAAAAATTTTCCTAATATCCAGCCTGAACTTCCCCTGGTGCAACTTGAGGCCGTTCCCTCTTGTCCTATCGCTTGTCGCTATGGAGAAGAGACCGGCCACCCTCTCTCTCCAACCTCCTTTCAGGGAGTTGGAGAAGGTGATGAGGTCCCCACTGAGCCTCCTCTTTACCACACTAAACAGCCCCAGCTCCCTCAGCTGCTCCTCATAAGCCCTGTGCTCCAGGCCCTTCATCAGCTTTGTTGCCCTTCTCTGGACCCGCTCCAGCCCCTCACTGTCCTTCTTGCAGTGAGGGGCCCAGAACTGAACACGGGATTCCAGGTGCGGCCTCACCAGTGCCGAGCACAGTCAGAGGGTCTGTGCTGTGGCTTTTCTGGTTCTTCATTAAGGGCTTCTTTCTCCCTGCAGATGGTGCTGGATCTTGCATACCATTGACAAGTTACTGTCCTCTTGAATATCATCACGCCTGCCCAATTCTTTCTGTGCTTTCGTTTTGCTGTATCTCTCTAGATGTGCTAACACACCTTTACTCCCCTCCCCTCAGTGTATTGGATTCTGTACTGATTGCTTTCTCTAGTGCCTCACAGTTCCTCAGCAATGTCCTTTAAAAAATAGCAAATTTCAGAGCATTTGTGAAAGGATTTTTATTGCTGCTGGTTTTTTGGTTTTTACTCAGCCCATTGCATATTTTGAGCGAGAAGCTTTGGTCTTCCTTGCCTACATGCTCCTTGTGTGCTCAACTGAGCTGAGAGTTCACAATAACTTACACTATAAACCTTATGCAAAAGCAAGATAAAAGATAGAGTGCATATGGTCTTGTTAAAAAACTGTCGTTCAAAATCTGACATGTTTAATGTATAAACTGATTTATTTTGCAGTTTTCCAGGATCACTTTTATAAGACTTGCTGGTTCTGTGACTATCATTTATGTCTGTCTTTCTCCCTCCTTTAAGGAGGCAAAACAAAATTATAGCACGGACATTTTATGGTGTCAGTACCTGACAGGGCTTGCCCAAGGTTTCCTTATGGGGCCTCACTGTGTGGTGGTGTATTTTGCTTTTAAATGACAGTAGTAAGGGTAAAAGAAGACTCACAATGGATATTGTTCCTTTTAATGTATTCATAGAATTCATTTGTTCTTTTCTCTGTCTTAAACAGAACTTGGGAAACTGTAAAGCGCACTGGCAACAAAAAGGGTGTCTCAGCTGATGGTAAGACACTGGTGACTTTTCTTTGTTTGCATTTCTTCCTGTACAAGTTCTGATCAACTCACAGTGCAGAGTTAGAGCTGACCTGTTTCTGAATGAATGAGAACACAGAACAAATAGCTCAGCAGAGCTTGCTGTTCCCCTAAGCTAAGGAAGTGCTAACTTCAGGGAAGAATCAGAGCCTTGCTAGTAGGAGTGCTCTCCCAAGATCATTGTGTTCACAGTAGAACAATGGAGCAGTTTCAAAGACATGATGGCTACCCTGATACAGAGCAGCTCACAGACCGGTGAATTGGGTCTGCTCTCAGAGGGTAGGGATACCGTTCTCTTTGGGCAAAAGAGGGACACGATTTGGCCATGAGAGGAGCGTAAGAGGGAGTTTTACATCATGGCTTCCAGTCTCTGTGGGCAAGAGAGCCCTTTCCTAGATACTGGTAGGCTAAGGCTCGGTCTTGCTTGGTGTGTGTGCCTCTCATTTGTTGGGGTGCTTTGAATATCCCATTTTGGGCTTTTATTTCTCACTATGTATGATATAAGGAGCTGGAGCAGCATCTAAACATTTAATGCTCAGAGTAAAACACTTGGGTTCCTGTCCAGATCTAGCACTAAGTATTGACTTTCTGCAGTACTCAGATACTACATACTCTTGTCTCCCATCGCTGTTTGTAGGTGTAGCAGTGATAGCAGTACTACAGAGAACTCTCCACTATGACTGCGTGGTCCTTGTGAAACAGTTCAGGCCTCCAATTAACGGTTATTGCTTGGAATTTCCTGCAGGTAAGTGACTGGAACATGAAAATGAGTCACATAAAGCTGACAGTTAAGTGTGTTTAAATGTGCTTGGAGTGTCACTCGTAATTGTGTGTCAATCGCAACTCTAACCTGAGAACTTTGGGGTGTTTTGTAGCTGTTCAGAAATAGGAATACTTGATAGTGAAGAGTACAAAATAAATTCACTTTAGCAGATTGGAGACATTTTATGCAGTAGCCTGGTAGTAGAATATTGCATTTCCCTCCACTCCTCCTTTCTCTAAGAGTCAAATCATTTGGCTTCTTTCCCTCATGAGAAGATCAATGCCATCTCCTGGGGAGGCAGCGTGCTCCTGTAGGTAACCAGTCACAGACATGGGCAGCAGCAGGATGAATCCTGGAACTGGAATGCTTCCCAATGCCTCTGTAAAATCAGGGTAGTGACAATGTTTCACCTCATTTGTAAAGCTGGATTAGATATTGGGATGAGTATTGCAGTTAAGCGCCAACTTTTAACTCGTTCTTGTGTGTCATTTATCTCACAGGCCTCATTGAGGAGAATGAGACTGCAGAAAGCGCTGCACTGCGAGAGCTGGAGGAGGAAACTGGGTACAAGGGGGAAGTTGTTGAATGTACTCCAGGTCTTTGTTGGTTGCTTTTTTTTTCTTTCCCCCCCCAAAGCTAAAAGTGCTCTAAGCCAAAGGAAAAATCTATGCACAAAAGTCTGGGCAGATTGGCAGGGAGTAGTGGAGTAGCATCCCATGGCTGTACGATGAAAATGTGGTCCTTGATGAGTCAGTTGCTGAACTCCTGTTAAACACAGAGGAAGGACTAAAGGAAGAGTTTGATGGCTATAGCAGAAAACTTCTCAATTAAGATCCTTTACACAAAACAAGAAAAAAAAAGCTTTTGTCAGGCATTTGAGTGTAAAGGTCTCAATTGCTGGACTTAATGTGAACAATATTCATGATCTTAGGTAGAACAAGTAGCTGTGTGATGCAGCCTGAGTGGAGGTCACCCCCCGCGTCAGCTCTGGGGAGGTGACAGTACTCAGGGTCTCCAACCGTAAAGAAGAAAGGAAAGAGTAACTGGAGTAAATGCAGAGATTCTTTGGAATGTGATTGTGGCCAATCCAATGCCTCCTACATAAACCACAATGGAGACAAAACAAGGATTATAAATAAAGCTTGAGGAGGTAGGTAGAAAGCTGAGGCAACTTACAAATGATTTCAAGTAAATGTCATTACAGTTGAGACCTGGCTCTCGATTATCAGGCAGAACTGCATGCTGTGGGCTGAGAGATGGACGTGGGTGGTGGCAACATCAGACTCTAATAGTTTGAGGAAGGCTGTAAGCCTGTAGTTTCCAGTTTAATCTCCAGTCTGTGCAATGGAAGGTGAGCCTGCTAAAAACGAGTCACACAAGGAATCTCTAAAAGAGCTGCGAGTTACAGAAACATTACTTCTAAGAACACATGAAAACAGTTAGGATCACAACTGTTCCAGCATGAACGTATGCCAAATACAGGTTCTCCTGTTGTATCAGATAGATTTCTGTGAAAGCTTTTAAACTGTCAAAGTGCCTGGTTTCTGCTTTTGAAAAATCAACCTCTCCACATGCTTGTTGGCAGCTCTCTGCTTGGACCCAGGTTTATCGAACAGCACGACACACATTGTGAGCGTCACCATTAACGGAGATGAGGTGGAGAATACGAGACCCAAGCAAAAACTGGGTGAGTTTTGTACCATCTATTTGAAAATTCTGGAAAGATAACAGAACAATGGCTTTAAAAGAACTATCCCTACCCTTGCATCTCTTGTGTCCCAGCTGATTTAGATACCGTACGTCCTTCGAACCACATCCTGCAGTTTAGATAAGTTTCTTTGCTAGCCAAGGTGTTACACGTCAGGTGTTGGCACACCCAGAATGAGAAATTTAGGTGTCAGACTTCAGTGAGGGCTGTAAGCACTTGTGAACTAACTACAGTGTCACTCACGATCAGTCAGCTACCAAAATGCTTTCCAGTTGTGTATTTCAAAACCCTTAACTTACTACTTTTTTCTTTTTTCACTTGCAGATGATGGAGGTACGTTACGTAGCTGTGCTCACAGTGACACTAAAGTCAAGTGTGATCTCCGTATGGCAAATTTTACTTAGAAAATGTCAGTTAAAACTGGTTTTCATTTAGGCCTGGTTAACCTCCCGGCTCTAATCGAACATGCATAAGCCTGGCTTTGGCCTAGAGCTGAAAATTCCTGTGGAGCATTATTGCATGAATTACCTTCAAGTATGGCACCTGTAGCACCAGTGTCTCAGGAAATACAAATTACTGAACCCACAACAGCTGCAGACCAAGCCACAAAGACAACTCATTCAGACAGACAGGGGAGGTGCAGCTCAACACAAATTCACCAAGACAAACCCTTTGTCTTTGTGCTGATTTGGTCTTCAAATGCATCTACAGTCCATTAACTGTACCAGTAAAAGCCAAACCAAAGTCCACTTCAACAGTCTACTTTCCACTCTCACAGGGAGAGTCTCATTTTTAGGATTCTTATCCTCCATAGCTGTCTGCTGCACTGTTTTTCCCAGTTCTTTCCTGGATCTTTCTGACAAACCTGATTTTGAATGACCCCAGTCACTGCCTTCCCCCATTTAATCAGCCTTTTGGTGATAGATGAAGGCTCACAGCTTTTGGATGGTGATGAGCATTAAGCCAGTTTGTTTCCCCTTGTAAGAAACAGGACATGAGGTAGCCTTGCTCTACTGTTAACTAAATTAAAGGTGCATATTTTTTTTTCTTTTCTCCTAGAATTTGTGGAAGTTATTTCACTTCCAAAGACTGACCTACTGCAAAGAATCGATGGTAAGAGCTTTCTGACACATTTAATGCACTAATGTGAGCTTCAAGAGACCCCGAGCTTCTCATAGCTCCTCGTGGCATTTCTCATCCTGGAATATTCTATCTTAAACAAAAGGCTGTGGAGAGACTTGGCTGAGTAACAGAGTTAGTGACAGCATTAGGTGTTAGCATTAGGAATTCATGTCTGGAACGTTACACACCTTCATTTCAGTAAAGGACTTAAATTTCTGTAGAGGAGAACTTTTAACAGCATCTCAAACTTTTTTGTTTTTTGCAGAACTCATTGCAGAAGAACATATTGCAGTGGATGCCAGGGTTTACACTTACGCGTTGGCCCTGAAGCGTGCAGCAGAAAAACCGGTCCAAGTTCCTTTTATGAAGTTCTAGAACTAGACGAGGAGGAATTTAGTTGAGAACTGCCCCATTCAGATGGCTTACAAGTACAACTCTTGTTGTTGTAATAAAGGTCCTTTGCTTTACTTGTAGAGCAAAAAAAAAAGGAAAAAAAAAACAAGAAAAAAAGTTGTAGGAATGATTCTGGTATTTTTGTCTGGAATTATGTAACTGACAAAAAGATTTCTTCTATCTGCTCAGTCTATCAAGCTTTGACAGAATAATCATAATAAAAATGCTGGTTAATTTTCAGAATGGCTCGTTTCTCACTCATGACTGTGCTTATGTTTCAGTGTAAGGAAGATGCTGGTTGGTGTTGTAACACCACCTGTCCAAGATGAGGAAGGTGGCAGGGAGAGCACGCTCCTCTCTTGCCTGGAAGCCGCATCGATTCAACGAGAGGCGATTTTCTGCAGTGGGAGCAGCAGCACGGGGACACAGTGTGCATGCTCTGGCTGCAGAAACTTGTATGATTAGGCCTGAAGATGTTGCTTTCTTCTCCCAGCCCTGACCAAACTATCCAGAAAGAGAAAATTGGTTTGTTTGATCTAACAAAATGCAAACTCTTAAGCTTATTTAAATGCGTCGAGACAGCACAGCCTTGCAGTTACCCCTCTCCGTTGGACACGTCCATGTCCCTCAGCAGCACCTTAGTTCAGTCTCATCACCTCTAGGTAAATCTTTTGCTAAACAAACCCTCAGCTTATCTGTGCACAGCCACCTGCTTCTCGTTATGTAAACCACCACCACTGCTTAAAGGTCAGGATCTAAGAGCTGTCATCAACATTCGCTAATATCAAAGTCTCGCCTCTGAAATAAACTTGGATGCGCATGCATAATAAGGGAGACTTTCCTAGCTTAGAAATGAAGCAGAAAACTTGCTTAGGATTTTCTTCACAAACAACACCAAGTTACTTTCAAGTTAAGCACGAGGGAAGGGATCAAAATGTGAAATCAAAGGGAAAAAGTCACTGATTAAAGCTGAGCAGAAAAGCTCGACAATTTTAAGGGGAGAAATCTTGAGGTATGTTTTTAATTAAGGCTGCTAAAAACTGATCAGAATTGTATTCTAGAAAAGATAAAAAAGGATCCTTTCCAACCTACCTCACTAATAAAGCAAGTTAGAAGTGATAAAAAAACCGCATATGAATTACATCTTGCACAGATAAAGCACAGGAGAGAGCTTAATTAAATAAGTTTATTGTCTAACGTTTACAGTTGTTACATTGCCGCTGCAATGTGCGACAACATAAATAAATTTTCAGCAGGAACTACTCGTTCCCCCCCTTCCCCTTCTATGAGCACTGCTTTAGGAACCAGGCCTTGTTCTTTAGACTCACAAAAGCAAAGTGGACGTGACATTTCAGTGGCACAGTTTTCACAAGTACATGTTTGAACAAAACTACTGGGCTGACTCGCTGGCATGACAGCAGCTCCCACACTGCCTCACGGGAGGGCTGGGGCAAGAAACCAAAGTGCCCCAGGCCCTGCGATGCAGCAAAGCCAGCACAGAACCAGCTCACAGGTGAGATGAGTATCAGCCTCCGGTAAAATATTTGCTTGTCCACCCTTAGAGCTAAGAGAAAGGTGCCTGGGTGGAGACACCACAAAGGAATAAGGAGTGCTGAGTTCAGTGACTGGGAAATGCAAGTTAAAAAAGTATAAAAAAATTAATGTAAAATACAGGCTACAAATAATTTTGTCAAGAATACTGGCACGTGCCAATCTGAACTCAGATTTTTATTTTTCCTACTAAGGACGGGGAAATAAATCCAACATTTTAATGCTGTGTGCAAAAACGTTTACCGATATCAAACTGATACACGTTACCATCTCACTGTAGTGTTTGAACAGCAAGGTAATGAATTGGTTTCCAGCATTACAGGCAACACTAGATAATACTTAAATAAGATAATGTAAACTTTATTCTTAAGGCAGCTGGTACTAATGCTGCGCACAGGCATTGCTCGATGCCCATTACAGTAATGGGACGTGTAGCACTTTAAAACAAGTAAAAAGAAAATAGCATTATTGGACTAAATGACGTGTGTTGTCAAAATACTTTCCCTTTCACAACAAACCATGAAGTATTTGGACATCTAGAAAAATAATGCACCTACTCCTCCAACTTCAGCCTGTTCTTTTACAAATATTTCAAAATACTGATAAATAATAGTGACTGCAAGCAGAATGCCAGTGCCAGACCCAATGGCTCCTAGAAAGTCAGCCAAGACTGAAAGGGCACCGATGCACAAACCACCAAACGCAGCTGCTGTAGGGATGTACCTGGACCAAAGAAGAAAGAAAAAAGCATTCACAATCATGGATTTTCATCCAAGGATTCTGCCAATACATCTACCGCTAAATAGAATACTGAGCAACAAATTTAATGTTGCAAATGCAGCTCTGCCTTTAGCTCTTACTGTCTTCCATATTCACACAAAGTAGAAACTGAAATAAACATTCACTGATGGGAAAGCTGTGTGAGTAACTGCATGCTGTCAAAGCTCTTCAGCTAAAAGTACAGCAGTTTTATACACACATGTGCTTGTGTGATCTCCACAGGACCAAGAATAACAGCTGTAACTTAAGTATGTAGGGATAACTCTACCTTTCAATACAGGTCTGCAGGCTTTGCGTGCTGCACAAAATACCACTTTTGTAGCATGATCTTAGATCACTGATGGTAAATTAAACACCTGTAAAAATCAAGGCATCTTCTTTTTACAAACATGGAAGAGACTCAACCCAAATTCCCTCATTATGCCGCTTAAAGAAGAGACACTGCAGGTTAATCTCTCACCTACCACTACAAACATCTCCCGCATTACTCGGAAAGGCAACAGCTGCATTGGAAGAATCTTGACACTGGCAGTGGGAACAGGTCTCTGATTTGTCCAAGAAGATCTGCTCTAGTTGATGCCTGCCCAACACTCTCAACCACGCAGGACAGCACCAGCCTTGGAAGTCAGCCTTTCCTTACCTGTTGAGCTCATGAACCATCGAAGTATCCCTGTGGCCTCTCATCACCATCTGCTGTTCTTTGAGTTGTTTGGCAACCTGTAAAAAACAATTTTGTGAAACTACAGCAGTGTTTCATAGTCACCCGATATTTAGCCAGAGTAATAACTGACTAACTAGGAACCAGTCAGTTCTAAACTAGAGGCAGGGTCTGAAAAAATTTAGGCATGTTTATCAGAACACCTACGTCTTTCGCTGATGAGCCAGACACCTCAATCCATGTCTTTGAGAAGAACGCACAGGATCCCAACATAAATATTATATAAACTATTACATGGACAGGATCCTCAAATATTGCACCCATGGATTCCGGAGGGGACAAGTAGTAGCACAGGCCACCAACAGGATACGAGCGAGCAGGGCCACCACCACTGACATCCTGTGAGAGGGGAAGAAAAAGGCGATCGGTTATTTCTCACAGATCTCTCACATTCCTGTCCTGTATTTATTGAGGAATTCCTCTTCAACGTTTAAAACAGCTTTATATACAAATGTTAAAAACTAAGTGTTCCCATTTTCTGCTGGTTAAATACCAAAGCTTCACAATGGAGTGATACATAAAATAATTTTATGCAGTTAAAAAAAGTGGTAAAATACTCACTGCCCACTGTCCTAGTAAGTTCACCAAGAAGTTGCCACTGAAACGAACAGATAACATCTGGGAGATAACATACAGGTTCGAAACCAAGGCAGACTGCAGGATGATGGGAATGTTGGAGGTATAAAAGAGTTTGATAGGATAGCTACTGTACTGCCCACGGTATCGTGCAGACTTGATAGGTAAATCAACACGAAATCCCTATGGGAAAGAACACAAATGCACCAAGCTTACTTCCAGGTATCATCAGGTATTCCTAGAACGCCTAAAAGCTGTTCCTGGACAGTGGGTTCTTGCTAGATAAACACAGAGTGCAAGGCCTGAGACAGTAAAACCCAACTGTTCAGTCCAGACTACCAATTTTTAGGATTTAACAAGTGTTCCTGCTTGGTTGTATCACATTCTTTTTACATAAACGTTACCTCTCACCTGCTAAATTATATTTCCCTAAAATACACTTTATAAAATAGGGTTTGATAAAAATCTTTGGCAGGCTTCCATCTCAGTAGACCCAAGAAAAGCCACACGGATTTGAAAACCAGGTAATTCATTCTTTTGCCAGCACTCTGAACTCAACAGCTTTAAAAAAATAGTAATATTTTTTTAAAATCACATTTTAGCCATACACACAAAAAAAAAAAAAAAATCACCACGTGGATTTCCTCTAGTATCCATTTGAGTAAATACTTACATTTAAAAATAAATAGTAGCTAATTATGTCAAGTAAATTAAGGAAAAAACACTAAGTTATGCATTAATTACATGGCCTTTTTATAGAACAAATCTGTATCAAACACAACCCGAATAAGCAAGGCCCTTTAGCTCTGCCCAAAGGTATTCTTTTAAGTAAACTATGAGTATCAAGTATATTTGCGTGCTACAACCACTGCAGTTCCAAAATCCATTTTTAGTAAAAATACTCTCATAGCACGTGTGACTTTCAATGGAACGTGAGATTACATCACTGTCTGAGTACAAGGACGTCTGGCTGTAAAATTTAACAGCTGTACTGTCACAGAGGTATGTTCCTGAAATAACAATATTGAAATAAAAAGTGTTCCTTACTCAAAGCTAAGATACTTCAGTGACTTTAGTTTAACCTTTGCATTTTTTCCCAGTGACTGCAGTGTCTTTGGTCCATGCACTTCTACCTATGCAGTTGCAAACCTGATATGAGGAATTTCCGATTTTACCTGAAAATAAATGACTACAGCAAATACAAACACTGTAGCAATCAGATTCATGAGATTGGGCAAGTT
The DNA here is from genome assembly GCA_013398125.1 of Aegotheles bennettii. Taxonomy (NCBI): domain Eukaryota; kingdom Metazoa; phylum Chordata; class Aves; order Caprimulgiformes; family Aegothelidae; genus Aegotheles; species Aegotheles bennettii. The sequence goes on from VZRW01005397.1 coordinate 59,208, forward strand.
CTGCCGGTAAAAAGCCTCCCGCAAAGCCCGGACTTTGTCGGTTCGTGTAGCCAGAAGATGAAATAATGCAATCACAGCACCCTCAAACTCTGTTCCTGCATGAAGGAAAAAAGTAAAAGAAATCTTACTCTGCAAATTAAAAACATTTTTCAAAATAGTGTCTTTCTTTTGGAAATTTTTAGAACGACACATATAAAATCAGATACAATGGGATGTAAATCCTATTACACCAATAATACGTAACAATACAGGACACTGTTTTAGCTTATAGATTGTAAAATAAGCGACCAAAACATTACTCCTGGTTAGAAAGAAAACAAAAGCAAGTTGCACACATGAAAAAATGCTGCTCTTTCTTTTCTGGGGGCCGGAGGATGATTGGAAGAAAGAAATAATAAACGAGGAGAAAAATAGCTTTAGAAAAGCAGTAACAAAATGCGATGATAGGCAGAATTACTAAAAATCAGGTGAAAATGAAAGGAAACTAAAAACATGGCTCAGGATTTCAAATATATGCATAAAAGTAGTTAACTTCTTGATGCAAACAGGCTGTATCTTAACCTGACAGTTCCAGGGACTCAGGACTGGCTGAGGAATCAAGAGATGCCAGTCTCTGAAGAATCAAACTAGCTCAAAGTAATTTGGAGGCACCAACTATAAAAGTATCCTACAGCCACCAACCACATTTGGATCATGAACAATTCCTCTGAACAGATTTGCTTATCTTCGCTATTTCTATGGACTAAGTGATGCTAAAACAACACTATTCCAGTTTGGAAATCCAAAAATCTCCAGCCAAGGGGCTTCAAGCCCCATTTTAAGCACTGCAATACAAATCAGCAAAGGCAAACTTGTAGGTTATTAATCTTCACATAAGTCGGACAACATTTTCATCTTCAATGTTAGACAATTGACTTTAGAAGCTAATCACCACCCATTAAAACATCTTTTATAATATCCACCCTATAAATATCTGATAGTTTACATATAGTATACATCGACTGAAACATGTTGTAATGAATTGTAATCGCACACGTACCTCTGCCAGTGTTGATGGTAGTGGGGCTAAAAGCCTTCCAGACAATGGTTTCACAGATATTGGTTGCAATAAACAGGGAAATACCAGAGCCCAAGCCATAACCTTTCTGTAGCAACTCATCTAACAGCAACACAATCAAGCCAGCAACAAAGAGCTGTGGAACAAGAAAGAAAACTGAGCAGGAACAAGAATAAATCAAATCCAGAATTATGTATTAATCCCCTGCTGTAGTAATCGCACCACGTTGGAGAGTGATCATTAAGCTTTGCATCTCAGTATCATTCATGCGGTACTTCTGCCCTCTCACGTACAAACGCCTGTGCATCTCACCTGGCAGTGATCTCTGTGACTTTTCAACACTGACACTAGCAAACAGATTACTCAGCAAGCACTTTTTTCAAAAAAGTGTTTACGTTCGTGCATTTACTGCTTTGATTTACAGGATAAGGTCTCAAAGCTGCATCTATGCCATTTAGTGAGAAGTCCTCCATGGTACTGGACAGCAGATACTGCTTTCAAAGTCTGCTAATCCCATATTTTGAATAAAACATCTTTGATATTAACCATCCCAACTTTCTCTTCCTTTATGGAATATTTAGAATTTCTCATAATAGACAGACAGATACAAAAGATGATGCTTTACAGCATTAACAATAAATAACTGGCAACCAGACACAGACAGATTTTTCCTTCCAGCTGCACTGTATCTAACCAGCCTCAGTGACACACAAAATAGCTCATTACAAACCTGAATTATAATAAGAAGACAAATTCCAGCACCCATTTCAGCAGGATCTCCATACATTCCAGTCATAACATACACAATGGCTTGCCCAATGGTAATAATCATCCCAAATACTAAAACAAGAGAGAAAGCAAATCCTTTAAAAAAAAAATCTGCTGAAATCACCTACCAAAGAAATCTCATATCTAGTATCACTTAGGCAGGATGCTTTCCCAAGAACAAAAATATGCTTATGAATTTTAATTGGAACACTGCTTACATTTCTGAGCTCCATTGAACAAGGCTCTGTCTTTTGGAGTATCACCAACTTCAATGATCTTCGCTCCGGCTAGCAGCTGCATGATCAAACCAGATGTCACAATGGGCGAGATACCCAATTCCATCAAAGTGCCTAAACAGGAAGAAAAATGAACACAAATGCTGTTCAAGCATTTCTCCTAAAGAATTATACTCTGAGGATATTAGGTCTACTGAAAGGTTTGTGACCTATAGAAACGTTGTTCATAACGCTTCAAACACGTATAGTCCAGTACAGGTATGATCAAAACACAGACTTAGCTCCTCAGAAAAGAAGGCTGCTGTGTTAAAATCTGCAATTTTGAAGGTACCATGAGAAACCTACGTAGTTTTCCATTCCAAATATTTTTGTGAAACCATGCTAACACTAAAGGTCAATGTACATTGAAGCTCAGCTTTTTGGTGTATCATATCAAGGAACCTTTCACTGGAAAGCATCTTGTCGCTTGTTGTTCACTCTGTCAGCACTTCAACTGTCACATTTTCCAAACGTTTCATTTTGAAGATCACAAGACAGATGCTGCAGATCCACAGTGACTGGTAACGCCACTCTCTGAACCACTGACTCTAGTTAAGAGCACAGAAGTCTAGGATTAAACTAGTTCTTAACAAACCAAACACATGTCATTACGATGCTCTACTCTGGCAATTCACCTACTGGCACAATGTCACCAAGTCATCAGATTCCAACTGTATACAACTCGAACAGGGTGATATAACTTCATAAAACACTACTGCTGCAGCACAGAGATGTATATTCCAGAAAACCTGCTTGTTTTTCCCTCCTGATCACTTCATATGGTGTAGTAAGAACTGGGGCATCACTCACTTTCCTTGCATCCTCAGACTGATGCACGTGCGACACCAGAACTACCACCTGATACTCAAATTTAGAAATATTCTCAGCAAGGTCTTGTTCAAATACTGATACCTGCTTGAGTTACACCATGACAAGGTATGGGAGCAGAACTGACTGTACACAAAGCAATTAAAACCAGGAAAACAGCCCGCCTGTCACCCATACAATATACTCTCCCACCACAATACATAAACATTTTTCCACACCATCTTTCTGGAGCAACAGCATTATAAAGAGATTAGTTTTTGAAATTGAAGTCGTCCTTCAGCTAATACCTGAAAATTTTCTCATATCTGAAGATGCAAAAAGCTTAAAAAAACCCAAAAAGTTGAAAATTTGGATGAAAATTAAGAAAACAAAACTACCAAGTGATCAAACTTCCCACATTTCCCAAGCTGGAATTTTAAAGAAGTTTGTGTAAGGACACATTTCACAAGTTTAATATTCAATTAAGCCAGATCAAATTACTTCATCACTATCATGGTGATGGTCACCAAGGGACATAAATAATGCACATTCTTTCTTATGTTAAGTCACATTATCCACTAGGGAGATTCAAAAGAGAATCAGCTTACAATTCTTTTTGATTTTGCACATTTAAGTGGAGCTCTGCTCTCAGGTGTAGAAGAGTGGCGTTTCATCATAAAATTACCAAGAAAATTATTAATAAAAAAAACTACTTAGTCACTGCAGACTTGTAAAGTCTCAACAAGAACGAGTGACAGGGGAAGCATGATCTGTAAAGTCACACGGAAGATGAAAAGTAGAAACAGTATAGGGTGTTTCAAAAAGATGGGCCTGATTTCAACTGAAGGTCCATTTCAAATGGGTCCATCTTTTGAAACACCCTGTGTACCCAGAGAGACCAGCCTAGAAGCTTATCCATCTTCACACCGTGCCTCTGCAAGGGGCCCCTTCTCTGGGGGAAGTTGTCACTCTGAATTTCCCTTTTCTCATATATCATCACTTATTCAGAAACTGCTCCCAGCAACTTCTGCCAGTAATTTATTCAGAAAATTTTGAGTTACATGTGCTGTCTAATAATACCATTGGCTGCCCCTGCCCTCTTACAGTGTAAGGAAAAAGTGACTATCCATTCCCTATCCGTGTTTTTCCAGAGAGAAAGACTTAAAAAGATATTTGGGTTATGCACATTTCAACGCAAAGAAATTGCCTGAAGAGCCTTTAATAAGTAATCTGAATTTAACAAAGGAGTTTTGAACACCTGCCCTATTGTATGGAGTATTCTTTTCTTTCTAACTAACTACCAGAGTCCTCAACCCAGTTCTAATTTTTAAAAATTTTAAGCATTATTGTACAATTAACTTTTTCATATTTTTTTAGTGTTTTTACCTGCTACCAAAATGTAAAATGTGAACCCATTAAAGTCAATAATATTATGGGTGAAGAATGGATTGAGAACAGCCCTCAGCAAAAGGACTTGGGGGTGTTGGTTGATGAGAAGCTCAACATGAGCCAGCAGTGTGTGCTCGTAGCTCAGAAACCCAAGTGTGTCTTGGGCTGCATCAAAAGCAGCATGACCAGCAGGTTGAGGGAGGGGATTCTCCCCCTCCACTCCACTCTCATGAGACCCCATCTGCAGAACTGTGTCCAGCTCTGGAGTCACCAAGATAAGCAGGACATGGAGCTGTTGGAGTGAGTCCAGACGAGGGCCATGAAGATGATCAGGAGGCTGGAGCACCTCTGCTATGGAGACAGGCTGAGAGAGTTGGGGTTGTTCAGCCTGGAGAAGAGAAGGCTCCAGGGAGACCTTAGAGCACCTGAAGGGGCTACAGGAAAGCTGGAGAGGGACTTCTGACAAAGGCATGGAGCAACAGAGCCAGGAAGAATGGTTTCAAACTAAAGGAAGGTAGATTTAGACTGGATTTTGGAAAGAAGTTCTTTCCTGTGCAGGTGGAGAGACACTGGCCCAGGTTGCCCAAAGAAGCTGTGGCTGCGCCCTTCCTGGAAGTGTTCAAGGCCAGCCTAGATGGGGCTTGGAGCAAATTGTTCTAGTGGGAGGTGTCCCTGCCCATTGCAGGGAGATTGGAGCGAGATGAGCTTTAAGGTCCCTTCCAACCCAAACCATTCTACGACTCACTTGTTTTATACTTGTATCCTAGCATCTACACACTCCTCAGCATCATGTTAAATATTACGCCATCTCTCATGGAAATCTCTACTTCTCCAACAGCAACAAAATTAGGATGTCAAAAACTTCAGCCTTGACCTCTGTCCTGGTCTGGGCTAGGACAGAACAAATTTTCTTTTTTGTAACTTTACTTTTCAGTTAAGTCTCTTCTAAATGACTGCACTTTCTGAAATTAACAGCATGTTTTCAGACAGCGCCTGCTTCTAGGACTGATGACACTCGATGTTTACAGTTACTGCAGAGGTAACAGTATGAGTGGTATGCAGAAAGGCTCTTGCTTATACTTATTCCTATAGAAACCAAGGTCATTGCTTGGTTCTGCTAAACTTTTTATGCACTGGAAACGAAAGGGTGGAAAAGGGGTCATGTCTGCAACCCTCCTGCAAGGAGAAGTAGAACAGACAGGTGACCCAAAACTGACCAAACCATAGTATTCTAACCCATGTGCATCATACTCAGTATAAAGCTGAGGGATCACGAAGGTCAAGTTCTCTTCTTCCGTGGCCGGCGTCCTGAGAGGACTCCACTCTTCTGCCTTTGATCCCGATCCATAAGTGTTACCAGGGGGAGGGGAGGGGGGGAGGAAGAGCACGATTTTTCATCATTCTCACTGTTTCATTACAGCTGTTTAAGTTAGTTTCCAACCCATAAGTCTCTCTCCCTTATTCTCTTCCCTTTCCCCTTCTGGGACAGGTTAGAGAGCACCTGTCACTCATTTAACAGTCAGCCCAGCCTTAGACCATGACAACCTCACACCCTCCAGTGACATTTAGTCAGCTGACTTAGGTGAAAACTAAATTCCCACTCCTGCTTTTTATTCCCTTCAGTCTCTCTAGTCTTTTCTTGCTTACTGTTAACCATCCTGTCTGGGTAGTGGATATTTAGCATAATCACACGCTGCCAGTGAGACACAGAATTTGTACATGCACATTCTGCAACAGAATTTAAAAGACCTAACTTACTTATTTACCATAATTTATTATCTTCACTGGTGTGACAAAATTTGCCATTCCTAAATAATTTGTACCTTCACACCAGAGGGTTCCACTGATTTTCTTACCTCCAGCCAATTTTCCAGATTACAGATGGTGGCAGTGTCCTCATTTAGAGTCATGCACGCCAGGTCACTCAAGGTTTAGACTTCCAGCATCAGTTTAAGACTTCTTATACATTTGGTTGGGATCCACTGGTATATTCTAAAATAAGTTAGTTTGGCTTTGCTAAACTATAAGCCTAATCATCTCTGCCCTTAGCTTTCCCACCTATAAAATTACTCACCCATAATGTTGCCAGAACATTATGAGGTGTAACAGACTTGCACACGAGGTATGTTCTAGCCAACGCTCTCACACTGCACATTAGTGCTGTTTGTAGGTGGTGGGGCAGAAGATTCCCTGTCCTGTATATTAATTTGAAAGAGACTGCTCTAGAATTTGAAACAGCATCATCACAATACTTGAGAATCAAGATTAATCTCATCTGCACGCCAAGGAAACCCCATTCCTAAAATGAAGTACTCTTCAAGTGTCAGGCAATTTTAATTACATCTGTGTTAAGAACCTTACAAAGTGTTTCAACACAACATCTGGGTTGTAAGAAATTTAATAGCCAACCTGTTTTCTCCTGCTCTGTTTGCACCTATATAAAACAGAGAAAGGCACAATCTACTGACCTCTGTTTGATGCCAGAATGACTCGCATCCAATAGAACGGATCTGCAGAATCTGATGACATGATTCCAAACAAAGGTATCTGTCAAAGTGCACAGCAGTATTAAGTAGATATACAAAGAAAGCTTGCATTAATCCAAAAATCTTAACGTGTAACGATTCAACTGTTATACTGTTTAATATAATTTATTCCAACCTTTTTTTTAAGTTAAGCCACAGCGTACAATAACAGAGATACTGACACCATCTATTTTAATCCTCCAATTGGGGTATGACTCAGAGGACTAAACTATGTAAACTAACACCCTTCTACAGAAAAAGCAGAAACCCCTAGTGCACGTAAACCCAATTACTGGAGATGTAAATGCCTGACATATGCAGTTCTGGAGTCTTATATCCCCCCAGAACGACAAGAAAAAGCATAAAAGATATAGGTTAGCCACCACAAATTACTGACAGAATTGAAGAAATTATTAGATGATATTCCATTACTTTTTCACCAAAATCATAATCATAGAATCATCAAGGTTGGAAGAGACCTTCAAGAACACCCAGTCCAACCCCTACCTACATCACCACTAACCCACATCACCCAGTGCCACATCCAGATGCATCCTGAACACCTCCAGGGGTGGGGACTCCACCACCTCCCTGGGCAACCTACTCCAATGCCCTATTACCCTGACAGGGAAGAAATTTTTCCTAATGTCCAATCTGAATCTCCTCTGCTGCAATTTAAAGCTGTTAAAAAAAGCTGTTAAAATCCTTGAGAAGTCAGAAGAAAGCAAGTTTTTTGCTTTTTGTTTCTTTTCAAGCAGTCCTAAACATAATTTCTTTCCAGCACAAACTGAAGATACAGCATAAACTACAATGTAAGTATCTTCCTCCAGCAAGCTCAAATATCCAAATTCTATAGCTGGGAATGTTTTAAAATATCCCATATGGAACTGTGAAAGTTTGCCAAGTTTATACAAAACCTCCAATATTCTATACGACAATACTGAGGGATTTTGAGCCCTTTAAAAATTCTTAATCACAGAAGTATTAGACAAGGAATCCAGGCACTCTTAAAGATTAATTCTTGAAAACTCCAGCCCGCACCATCTGATTTCCTTATTCAACTACTATAATCTTTTGTATAGATTCAAAAACTTAATTATGCATCTATCTAGCAGCTAGGAAACACAAACTACATGTTCTTCCAGCTCTAGTATCATTTCAGACTCCTCCTCCTCCTAAAAGAACAGGTAGGTACAAGAGCTGGGTTTTAGCCTTTCAACAGTCCTTCAGAGTTGTAAACAAAAATTATTAAACTACTGCTCTAGAGTCTGAAATGGGTAAATTAATAATAAAACCTTAAAAGCCTGATTCTGAAGTCATATGTTTCATTTTAAAACTCCTAAGAGGTCTACAAGTTCTAAAAGATACATATCAAGTAATACATGGATTCTTATTTTCTGTAATATCTGAGTATTCTCAAAAAACAAACAAAATACCATCTGTTTACAACCCATTTATAGGTTCTAGGAACTACTGTCACTGTGAGTAATAAAGATCATGTAAACGTCTACGTGTGGAGGGATTAGCTAATGTCTCTGCCAGTAATTCACAAAATAACAAGTTCTAAATGTTAACTTAAATACCTCAGAAAAAAACATTTTTCTGCAATCTTTACAACCCAGCAGCTTGTTCAAGAGGAATCAGGTAAAAACACTTTATTTCACTTTCAACTTGTTACTGCTAAAATTTAAATTTAGCTATGAACAGAGGGTAAAGAATGTGTAATATTGCTCAGGTTTTTTAGAGTACTCAATGAATAATTCGCCCGGCTGTTTACCCTGCAGCCAGTATCATCACATGACAGGACCTTTCATGTAAGAAGAAAAAACATTACATGTTTTACACTAAATGGAAAGCATTGTTTTTTGAAAACATATACAATCAATAATAAAGACTATTTCAGATAATTAGTTTTCTTTAACTGAACTTTGAAGACTTAACCATAAAAATACATAACTGAAACTGGTAGGTCAACACTGAAACAAGAACTTCTCAGTCTTTTAGCATTCTATTTTATATACACTGAACGCACATTTCCTGACACACAGAAAACATCAATACCTACCTGGCAGCATACTAAGAAAATGAAGAGCGTGATAGCCGTCCATAGTACCTTCTCTCGGAACTGGATCTACAGAACAGATTGTAGAGATTAATGAGTTCATTGTAGGCAGAATTTTCACTGTGCTCTCACATTAGTACTAAATGCTGTATCATTCAGAATTAAATGCAAAGTTATTGAACTAGAAGACATCATTTCTCACTAGAATCTATTTTTAGTGTGATTTCAGATTTTATATAGAGAGACAATCACAGGCTTCTGCTTAGTTAAAGAAAACTTTTATGGGCTCTGGCAGACAGCAGAGCTGACATTCAGTCAGTAGAATATATTTAATATATAGTATTCTAATATAGTGGGTATTTACAGAAAAGCAAAAGTATGGCCAAAAATATGGACATATCAGAACATGAAAGATTAATGTAAAAAAATAAATTTGTCTTCAGTGATTAGTGCTCTAGGCTTCAGCAGATTGGAAGCACTGTTTTGTAAGGCTGGAAGTTGTTAAACTAAAGCACTATAAAGTTTTTAAAGAGATTTAACTGCTGTGAAGACAAGTGATAAATAATAGAAGAACCATGAGTTTTGGATAGCAATTAAAAATATTTAGAATTAAATTCTTCAAAAAGTGCTAGAGGAAGCTTAAATTCACTGTTATGTTCATGGATATGGACCACAAAATTTTTAAAAGACTTTTTTTCCCTCCAAAATATTTTTATCAATGTAGATTATACATTACTTTAAGAAGACTGTCAGATCAATCAATGATCATTAATCACTAATAGATTGAAGAGAATCTCAGGGTCACAACATTTGAGGCAACTGTAAGTAGTGCTGGGTACAAGAAGAGAATAATTGCAAGATTTAAGTTTGAACCAGAGGATTACTCAAAGCATGAGACAGAAAGAAATGCACTTGAAGAGACTAGAGAGAGCTAAGATGCAGTGTTATGTTCAAGTTCCCACCTCTCCTCCATGGACCGTAAACATTAGGATAAATGTGTTCACTGTAGACAAGAGTACAGCAGCTACTAAAACGTGACATGAACTAACATGTAAGATAGATACAGCAGAAATACTAGCTTTCTGCTTCCAATCACTGAATCTGCCTGCAGAGAAGTAACAAGAAAAAGGATTAATGCCTGGGTTTATAGGTACTGAACACCCACAAATGAGAAACTACAAACCGACGCAGCAGCAAAAGAAAACCCAGAGTAGTCTGCATCTTTCTAAGTGAAATCATGCACTTACTTAGAAGGAAAATAATCCCAGTAATTTATTTATTAATACTGCCTCACTCTTTTAAAAGAGGCCAGATGCTAAAAATACTTACAGTACAAAGTTAAAAAAAGAAAAAATAGAGACAGCAACAAATAAATCCAAACAGTATCTATCTTTCGTTAGACTTTATGCGGTGCTGACCCACTTTACCAAGTGCTGTTTGAATTCTACAATTCAGATTTTAAGTACAAACTTCTAAAAAGAAAAATGCTTACTCAAATTATCTCTGCAGCCCAACAGTTAACCTTTGCTTCCAAGGCATCAGTCAGGCTCTACAACTGCTTTGGCTCTCTGTAACTGCGGTGAATATGAGCACTAGAGAAATTCTGCATCACCCAAATCACAATTATTCACAAGGAAAACAGTGTGATTCAAAAAGGCAAAAAAATAAAAATGAGGCATCCAAAGCCATATGCCAGGAACAGCAAAATACAGACTGGTACCAAAATTCCAGTACCTGAAAGGGCTACAGGAAAGCTGGAAAGGGACGTTTTACAAGGGCAGGGAATGACAGAACAAAGGGAAAGGGGTTCAAACTAAAGGAAGGTAGATTTAGATTGGATCTTAGGAAGAAATTCTTTGCTGTGAGGGTGGTGAGACACTGGCTCAGGTTGCTCAGAGAAGCTGTGGCTGCCCCCTCCCTGGCAGCGTTCAAGGCCAGGTTGGATGGCGCTTGGAGAAACCTGGTGTGGTGGGAGGTGTGCCTGCCCATGGCAGGGGGGGTGGAATGAGATGAGCTTTAAGGTCCCTTCCAACCCAAACCATTCTGTGATTCTATGAAAATATTCCAGCCACAAATGACAACCAGCACAGGGACCGCACATTTCATCATCTGATCAGACTGGACATTTTATTCCTTTGACATTTTTCTTAAAATTTGTGAAAATGGATTTAAGCACCATCATCTTGGTGTTCCGAACAGTGTGTTCTACTTAGAAAAATCGGTGCATATGAGGGAAATAGGAACTGATACTACTAAAACTACAAAAGTAGCAACTGCTTCTATTAATCAAGTTGGCCAAAACACAAAAGCAACACTCCCTAATGACAGAAAAAGCCCACTTCCCTCATCACCCATAATGGCAAAATGACTCAATGAGAGCCCAAATTAATCAAAACTTCATCCTCACTTAACAATCAATACAAGTTCGGAGAAAATAGATTTCTTTTTCTATTTTGTTACCTTCGTATCTTGGCCTGGCCTTCAACAATTTATTAAAAACATTCCTGATGCTGTCTGTCAGTGACAGGTTGCAAGAAAACAAGAAATAATGAGGAATTACAGTTATATAGGATGACCTAGGTCACTTGACAAACTACACACAAGCAAGGAACAGAACTTAAAATGGTTAAAGGGCTCTTCAGTCTAGGAAAGATATTCCCAGTTATATTTTCAGATCAAATTTGTACAAAGCTGGCAATGGGCAGTCACTGCCTAGACAGCGACCTAGATAACAATAAAGACAAAGTGACCCAAATAGAGAGGACAGGAGTCTCGGCACCTCTCTGGGCATCCTTCATCTGCTGATGGAGGACATGGATAGATCAAGCCCCTTTTCCTCTTTGGCAAATAAAAAGGGAGGAGGAAATAAAACCAAGAGAAAAATCACAGCCATCACTAAGCTTCACAGAAACATCAACCTCTGCAGATTTGTCGTAGCTTCCTCTTCCAATCCAAAGACAGACAAAAACAGGATGGATGTAACCAACTAATCACAGATATGCCATAAATCAGTACCAGAAGACTGCACTATGGTTCATCACTGCAGAAACAAAGATGGGTACCTTCCACCCAGATCCGGTGCCTCCAAATCTTAGCACAGAGTCTGGCTTTGGAGAGTCCTGCTCTGAAGATGCCTTTGTCTGACCTAAATAATTTGTTCGGAAACCTGTCCCAAGAGGGAAAGATGCTGGAAAGCAACAAGGAAAGACAGATGGAGCAAAGAGCCAGGGGACAAATCCCAATCTTTGTAGAAATCAATTCCAGAGGGGAATAATCAGCAGTTTTTACTGTATCGTCTCCATTCAATCCAGCAGGCTCAGCTATGGTTACTGGCACAAACCTCTCTGCATCCAGTCCTAACCTTCGGCAATCTCTCATCAACATAAGAGGATTCTCTCGGATGGTGTCATGTTCCCAGCTAGGCATTTCCTTCTAAGAATATAAAAATCAACATTTAGCTCTTAAGGAATTTTCATGTCAGTCATGACAATGAATATTAGGTAAATTTGTTACTCTAATTAGAACCTTTGTCACCTAGGTAGTGTGTGCTTGCTTGAGTTTTGGAAGTAAAAAACGGTGGGGGTTTTTTTGACACGGCAGGTCTCTTTCTGACCTGCAGAAATACACTAATTTCAATCTAGAAAACGTGCCCAGAAATAGGAGCAGCTTCTAGGGCTAGGGGAACAGAGAGATCAGCCATAAATGAACTCAGTTCACTGATTTCAGAACAGAGAAAAAGTGTCACATCTAGCAGGTGAACAGGGAGCAATTACCTGAACTATATCACAGATCACTTTCCCACTTCATCAAGGCGAATCACGGCTATGGGAATAGAAAATATTTTGTGGGAAAGGGAGAACTGAATTTGTGGTTCTTGAACTACAGTACAAACCAGCTCAAAGCCCAGAGTTGTGACCAGTACTCAAAGCCAACAGTGGAATCCATGGGAAAAAAGCTCTTGAAAACTCTGTTGTAGTATATTCAAACAGATCAAATCATGTGGAGCTAAAATTGAATAAACTTGGTCTATAGACTAGACTCTAAAAAAAATAGTATAATTATCAAGTGAAACAACTTAACAGAAGACTGTTAAGAATTCAGCATCATGGTAATCTTTTACCTTAACATGGATTCCCCTTCCTACAAAGAATACATCCTACTTTAAGGCCCACTGTTTGTATTTATATTGGAGCATGGATTTGAATATCACAATATTCTCTTATCTGTGAATCAATAAAATTAAGAACATAATATGACACTCACTTTTCTTTCTGGTTTCTGGATTTCAGGTAACACTGCACAGAACGGCTTAATAACTTCTAAAAATTTTACTGTTCCAGAAAAGCAAACACACACACACACACAAAAAAAAAAAAGAGAGAAAAATGTGTTAAACCTTTATGGATTTATAAAGCTTCATACAACTTTATTCAACTTACGGGGGGGGGAAATACAGTTTAAGTAACACTTTATAAGTGAATTATTTCAACAACACACCCTCTAATTCAATGTCTGAAAACTAATGCCTTCTTCTTAAAACAGCTGGAAGCAGGGCAAAAATGTTAAAGAGAATTCTTGTTCTCGTCTGATTTGGCCCATCCTTTTTTCCACAGCTGGAGCAATTTTAGATGAGAAGCAGCACTGTACGTATCACCAGAATTGAACTAAATTGTATTCCATCTAAAAATAAGTGACCCAGTATCAGTCTGTGCTAGTTTGACACAGAAGCAAAGGACATTGAGATCAAAAAGTACCCACACAGAGATCAGTATCTTGTGTTTCACAGAGGTATCCAGCAGAGAAAAATAATTCATTCAATCTCTAAAATGCGCTTAGAAATCTGATTTAAATCACTGCAACAGTTATTCTGAACAGAGCTATGATGGGTTTTATTTTAAAACATCTCTCTTCACAGTTTCTCCTTTAAGAACACAGAAAAGCTCAACAGTTTGAGCTCTTCTTCTGGGAAAAAATCAGAAAATCAATGCAAAGCGCTTGTGCTTGGTGGGAAATTTGTTCTCCAGAAGTTGCCCATTATTGCCAGCCCCAACACATCTGGATAAGCCATAAAAGATTTAACATCAGTACCTCACTAAAGAAATTGCACCGCAAGCCAAGCTAGGGAGCATTTTTGGTGCCAATGCCACGTTTGCTGTGACACTTTGCTGCTGGCAGGTTCCTCCCGGATCCATTCCGAGCCCTCAGCTCCTCAGAGCCGCATCCCGCTCCAGAGGCGGCTCAGCTCCCATCTTACAACACTAATGCCAGGGGAAATAAAAACACCCAGCCCACACCCTCTGCCCGACAGCAGGGAAACCGGCTCGGGGCGAGGGCGCCCCGGTGCCGCCGCCGCCTCCCCGGCCCCCCTGGGGCGGGCGCCTCAGACACCTCAGGCGCGCCGCTGCCTCGGGGGAGAGCGGCCGCGTCCTCCCCTCACACAGAGACAGGCACACGGACACCCCGCTCCCCAGAGCCGCCCCCCCCGGGCCGAGCCGCCCCCCCTGCCCGGCGCTGCCCGCACT
>VZRW01005397.1:73749-97562 GCA_013398125.1 Aegotheles bennettii
GGATCGCCGCCGCGGGGCGGATCAGGCGCACGGCGGGGCAGCCGCAGCGGCGAAGGACCCGCTGGCGCCGCGCTCCCAGCGTGCTCTGCGCGCCCTGAGGGACCGGGGCTGCTCCCGCCCAGAGCCGCCTCAGCGGGGAGCGGGGTTCCCCTCGCAGCGCCCTGCCCGCCTCCGGCACCCCTTCTTTTATTGAGCTTTGGCTTGTGCCGAAAGAAGATAATATCTCCTCCTCGCAGCCGTGCTCAGCTCTCAGTCCTCACGGGGTTTGAGTAGGGTTCCCTCCTGTTGTCGGTCCGAGCCAGTGCTCGGGTGCCGGTGTGTGTCACTCATACCCCGATGCACCGTACCCGTGGGTGGGTGTGAGAATCCCACGGGTCATTCGATAAAATCACAGGCCTGGGTGACTGACAGGCCGCGGGTTATCACCAGGACACGGGCAGTGCCTTCTCCAGAGCTCTGGGTTACAACAGGCCATGGTCTGTGAGACAGTGCTGGTCAAAATTCATCGCAGGATTCAGATAAAATAATTTAAAATAATATTTGCTCTTTCTGAGTGACCCATCCTCTGGACAGGCTCACATTCTCCCTGTTTCACCATGCGAGACGTGAAAGATGAGGGCTCCCACCCAATCCTGAATGATGATGATTGTGCTCTACAACTTCCATAGCTACAGCCACAGCCACGTTACTCTCCAGCCTCCTTTTTCCATTGATTGATGTGGAGGTTCTTTGTGAGCAGAGCATGGGGAGATCAGCTGTACAAAAAGTACCGAGCACAACATAAGTGCCTGTTTGGGCAAAGTGTCCAACAAATGAAGTCTACACACCATGTATTATACCCAAACAAAACAAAACCATCTCCCTGTGAAAGAGCAGCTGCTGTTGCTAGACAATATTCACGGCTAAAAACAGAAGTAAAGGGCAGGCAGAGCTCCAGCTGTTCTCAGGAAATGTAA
The DNA here is from genome assembly GCA_013398125.1 of Aegotheles bennettii. Lineage (NCBI taxonomy): Eukaryota > Metazoa > Chordata > Aves > Caprimulgiformes > Aegothelidae > Aegotheles > Aegotheles bennettii. The sequence goes on from VZRW01005397.1 coordinate 74,706, forward strand.
TGTCTACCTGAAGAGTCTATTATCCAGGGACCATGGCAAGAAATCCTTGAAAATCTCAGAACAGAAATTTAAACCACAATACATCGTGATTAGAGGAGGCTGTTCAGAATCCATAAGAAGTTGTGAAGTTTGCTAGAGCAAAGTGGAAGAAGCATAATTTCACTCACTGTGATGGATGTGCTGAAGAACTCATGTGAAACAGGCTACAGAACAGATTACAGAGGTTACTTCTGGGTCATAGGAGTTAATTAATCAATGTGTTAATCAATTAGGGTAAAATAGCAAGGTAAGCTTCAGAGCTGCCTTTGGGAGCCGCTTCCCTGGTGGACGTGCATCCTGCCTGTGACCTGCCCTTCCTCACCTACCAGGACTTCCCAGCTCAAAGTGCTGGATTTGGTTAAATCCCACTTGTTTCTTTTCAAAAAGATCTTTGGCTCGTGGTGGGTTTGGTTTATTGAAGCATGCTTCCCCAGGTAACTTTGAGAGGAGTAGGGAGGTGCCAACTTCACATTGCCAACTAGACTGGAGACGAAAATGCTGGGGAAAATCCTGTGGTGATGGAAGAGCTGCCAGATAGCAGGAGGGCAATCAACACCTGGGTCTGCCTGGGCAGCTTTTACCTCCCTCTGACATCTGGCTTTGTTATTCTCCTGCTTAACCTCAATGTTTTGGTGATTTATCCTTTGATAATGACTGATTTCCTCCTTTCCCCAGATGACAGCTGTGCTGAAACCTTCCCTCAGGGACTGCCAGGGCTTTCCAGCCAGGAGCCAGACACTGCTGGGGTGCAGAGGTGTTTGGCTACAGAAACTTCTCTGCAGTTGGAAGCAGAGGGCAGTTTGGGAACAAGCAAGCAAAGGGCTTTTTAAACATTTCTCCAAAACACGTTAAGTTGAAGAAGTCACACGAGCAGAAGTCAAAGGGCAGTGGTGTGACAGTCTTTTGTGGAGCTCTAGTTGACACACTGGTCCTCTCAATGGACACAGAGCTCCCACATACTGTGGAGGGAAGAACTGCTCTTAGTGGAAGGAGAAAATGGGATTAAGGAGAAACCCTCTCAGAGCCCTCAGGAGAAGCAGTGAGGAGAGAGGAACACCCACAATCACTCCTTGCTTGTGAGGACAAAAGCTGAACTGTGCTCTCCTGCTCACGTTGCTGGAGCAAAGGTGCATTTGGGGAATTTCAAATGGCTTGAATACTTCAGTCTGTTTGAGCTCCTTCAGAAAACCTGGTTGGTTACCCCCCCATTCTGTCATTTGCTGCTGTTCCTTTCGTTGATTTCTTCTTTCAAGCCAAAGTCTGTGATACCTACACTGCAAAGAAGGGTTTTTGCTCGGGAACTTCCCAACAGGCCTCCAGATGAGGACATCCCCCAGTGAAAAAAAACAAAACCAAAAAAAGCCATGATGTTTGGGGGATTTTGCTGCAGCATTTATTATTATTATTATTAGTCCCTTCAGTCTATTCCTGCCTCTCACCCTTCCAGCTTCTGGTGTATTTGAAAGAGGCCTCACTTACACCTTTCAGCAAGTTGCCCCTCAAACTATTTGCAGCCTTGCCTTATTGCACTTCTCTGTTTAGCTTGCCACAGTTTTGGACTCTTTTCTGTTGCTCTTACTTGGTTGCAACTTCAGCCTTCTTCCAGCATAAGCAGGATTTTGTGTGAGAAGTAAGGACCACTGAAGGGAGAAACTGAACAGAAGTGAGCCTTTGAAAATAGGCCATGTTCATGAGAACTCATGAACAAGCACAGCAACTTGGGACTGGAAAAGAGATCGTTTCTTAAAGGCATTTCCCTTTGGCTTTGCTAAAAAGAAGTTACATGTTCTCTGTCAACACAGAAGACTACATCAGTGGGCCAGTTTAACAGCACAGTTCTGGGGTTGAAAAAAACAAACATCAAACCAGGACACTGAGAAGAATTTCCCAGGTAGGAGGTGGTGTCACCCTTCAGGTGAGCCTCTAGAAACTGGTTTGGCCTTTACAAAAATATGGTCCTAAAATATGACACTATGTCTGCAGAATGCCTTCCACCCTGCAAGCTTGAAGTGAAAGCACGTCTCCAGGCGAGAGAAACAGCAGTACCTGAAGTCTTCAGGAACCATCCCACAAGGTTCCCCCCAGGAATCCTGCCTTAACAACTCCTGTGCTGAGAAGAGCACCAACAGCTGCAGCAGATTTAATTCCTGGCCCATAGGAAAAGAAATGAGAAAATCCACAACACTCTGCTGTAGAAATGGCTCATTCCCGGGCACAGGAAGGATTTTATTCAACCAAACAGCACTAACACTTCTGAGGAAACAGAAACTGTTTCCACATACACACCATCCCAGGGAATTCTCAAGTGCAGCTAAGCAACATGATACAAGGTATTTTATAGCCACCTCACCAACCCTGGACTGCATTTATTTTTTTTTTGTTAAACTTTAAAAAGATGTTTTATAGAAAATACTTCAAGAGAACAAGAAGTATCTAGAGTAACAGGCATCACCTCTCATCTTTAGGTTTTCCCCTGCATGAAAAAATTGCTTCATTAGTAGAGAATTCATTCCATTCTTTTTTCCCATTTTGGAGAACTAAGAGTCTTAAGTTCATCACATGAGGAGGCACCAAACACAGCTGACAGGAACAGTCCATCCATTCAAAACTTAGACAAATGTTTTGGTAAGTATGTCTTCCTGCTGCTGGTGGTGTAGGGTTCCAATGCCAACTGCTGGGGCTGGTAAAGGAGGTCTACTCACAAGACGGAGCTGAAATTTGAGTCAGGAGGAAACAATTAATCAAACACAAGCATAAAATCGCATCCTGAGGTCCTCTGATGCCATGGTGATATCTACTGTCAGATACTGGGCACTCCCAGCTGAAAGTAATGCAAGAAGTTATCCTCCATCTCCCAAAGACATTCTCCAAGAACATTATAGTGCACCATCTGCCAAAGACAACAGCAGCTTTGGATTCTTCTGCTCAGTTCCAGAATGTTGTTTCCTACGTGGGATCTTTCATTATCCTGTCTGTTTAGACTAAACACGGAGTAAAAAAAAGCTCCAGTCCTGCTCAGCACCATTAAATGGTGCTATTAAGAGCATCAGTAGCTTAAATTAGGATACACATTTGGTTTAGGCATCAGGATTAGTTTTTTGTGTAAGCATTGCGGAATTTTGCATTTAAGGAGAACTTCAAGCTTCCTTTTAAAGACTAAAATACAATGGGGACATCTTACCTTAACCCCCAGCTGCTTTTCAAACCGTGGTGACACAAAGGACCATGGACCCATATTTTGTGGTTCTTCCTGACTCCAGACGAAGACTAGAGGAAAAAAGGATAAGGGTGCATTACAAACGCACGTATTTACCTTTTCAGCAGCCCAAGAAAAACAGTATTTTCTTCTGTAGCACCTCTGCCTGTTTTGTCCTGGCACTACCTTTGAAATGAAGCCTTGCCAGATTGAATTGCCCTGCAGGTCACAGCTTGCTGAAGTCAAACCAAAAGTATGTCCACCATGAGGGTACACTGTGGGTATATTCTGCTTTTCTACTGCTGTTTTCAAAAGCTGCTTAACAGACTGGACTGCAAAGACCAATGCAAAAAATGCCACAAATTGTCCACTCCTGGTTTTAGTAGTGTTTTAGGGAAGCTAACAACAGCAGAGGCAAGTTCTTTCAGCACAAGTACAAAACATTTGTATTATCCCCCTACAGAAACACTAGATGTACGGGGGCAAGAGCAAAGAGGAAAAAGCAACTGCAACTCTTCATCCTAGAAGGAAGGCAACAGATCTACTTCAAAGAGTCTAGAAACACAAAGGTAAGAATCCTGCTGACCTTTTGCACGGCTGTATTTGCTCAACTCTTGCTGTAGAGCTTCCAGGGGAAAAGGACACAGCTCTTCAAGTCTCAGAATAGCTGTGCTGTGCTGTTTCTCTCCCAGGGTCTCTCTTTGCTTCACCAAAGCATAGTAATGCTTACCAGAACAGAGCACCACTTGGGTGACACTAAAGAAAAACAGGAATTGTTCCAAGTTCAGTGTTTTGCAGAAACTCGATGCAGAACAGTTTCACACTTTCAACAAAAACAAACAGCCAAACTTTAGAGACAACTTTATGAAGCTAAACTGCCATCCTAGACCATCTTTCCTCTTCTTTGCCTTCCCTGCCTGCCCACTCCCCTCCGACAGCTGGCAAACCAACCTTCGGGTTATGCCAGAGTCCAGAGGTTCTGTCTCTTCAGTAATCCTGGGAAAGTTATCTTACAAAGGGATTCATCTGTCTTAGCTTTAACTATCTAAAAATTAAACACCTAGTTGAACCTAGTCATCTATGCACTCTCTGTAAAGAATAAACCAGAGAGGGGCAGCAGTACCTCCCAGAGGACAATGCTCTCCCATGCCAAAAGGAACTGCCTGCTGGAGATCTGCAACACTCTCCAGCAATCAGAGAGGTCTTGGCTGCCTGTCCTTACTGGATAAAGGTAAGGAGAGAAACCTCGTGCTTTGTGCCTCACCATCCCACTTAAAACACCCAAGATGCTAAGATACTTCCAGCACTTCAATTGTGGATGAGGATGCAAACATTAGGGATGCTGTCAGACTCAGGTACTACTGAGACAAGGACCAGATAAGAACCTTAGGAGGGGAAAAATAATGAAGGCCAGAATTGCCCATTTTTAACAGGATTCTCTACAATATCTGAAGAGAGGGAGATACAAGCACACAATTTATTATTGCCCAAACTTCACTTCATCAGCTCAGGTGTTTCAATACCAGAACCAAAATCATGCATCTCTTCACATGACAGCTGCTCCCAGTGACCGTTATCTAATGGGCACGGCGCAGAACAGCACCCATCAGATCAGTCACTATGGTCACAGCCTCCCCATGGGGGTGAGGGCTGGAAGCCTGAGCATTTTACTACTGCACAGATATGATAAATACCAGCAAGTAAGCAGAAGAAAAGGAGAGAAACAAGTAAAACTTAAGTCACCCACCATAAAACAACATTTCCCTCCCAAAGTCACCTCTTTCGTGTCACCTCAAACTTGAGCTGTTAGGTAGGAGAAAGAGACAGGACACACTTTCTGAGCTTTTCCTCTAAGAAAGTAGAGGTACCTTTTAGGATCTACTGAGGAGTCACCAATGACAGGCTTGAATGTTGTCCTTGGGGCCATTTCGTTAAAACTTGATACAGCAGCCTACATGGGGAGAGTTGGAAGTTACCAAATCTTGCTGCTTTTCCCTCAGGCCAGAGTCAGGGAGAGGACACCAAGACAGGGTTTTGGTACATACAAAATATACAGCCTTCCCTCTCCCTCCCATTCCCACTCCCATGATGAAAGGTGGGATGATAAGATTACCAAGAGCACCGCCAGACCAAGAATCAACCCTGCTTCTAACTAACCTCCACCCAGCTTTAATCCTCAGTCTGCTCTGCCCCAAACAGGCAAAACCCCATCAATTTGACCCCAAAACAGAGGTAGAGAACACAGAGGAAGAACAAAGAAAAAAGGAGAAGAGAACACAGAAGAGAAGGAAGAAAAGGAGAAGAAAGTTTTCAGCTTACAGGGAGTCTGAGTAACACTTTGGGAGACACAACAATGAGAGGTTTCCTGAAGTTTCGGACCATTTGTCGCCGGAGTAAATGGAAATACTGTGCTGGGGTGGTGGGATGCACAATTGACATGTTGACCTGGTCCCCATCGACTCCCTCTTCTGAGCTGTCACACATCTATATACAGGGAATACAGCAATTCCTTGTCAAGAAGCAAGCAGTGAGCCCAATATGCAAGAGAGAATCCAGGCACATCAGGCACGCTGACTAGTGTAAGAATGGAAGGGCAAATATCCAAATTCAGACATCGATCGCCAGGGAAGAACAACTTCTGAGAAGAAATGCCTTTAGCATGTAAGTGGCAAGATTGTATCTGAACCACCCCCTTCTAGCACACTGTAACCAGGGCATGACAGTTCTCCTAGCAGTGGAGAGGTCATGACTTCTCTGTCAGAGCAGCAGCATCCCTGTAAACACACTGCAAACCCCTCCTCAGGACATTACTCAAATGAAAAGGCTTTCACTTACTTACTACAGTCACAAGGGCACAACAGGGGATTTTTTTTATTTTTAGTAAAAATGTGCCACAGACTTACTCATTGATATTTTATAGTGCCCAGTGTTCTGTTTGTGCCTAATGGATAGATGTGAGTGGTTTGCACAAGAGGATGGCTGCCCGTTTCTGATGCCAAGTCCCAAAACATTTTCTCTAAGAAGTGCCCATTAGAGGTCTGCTATTAGCAATTCAGCAATTCTGTCCTGCTGCTGGACTCGTGCTGTGGTACAGTGACATTGCTGAGGAGCAGCAATCAGAACAAAGAGCGCAGGCAGCACTGAAGCATGTTCCACCAGGGCTGTCTGTGGAGGGCACAGGGCCTCTGCAAGCACTACACTCATCTCACGTTAGGAAATTTCACTTTGTCACACACCCACTCGGGCAGGTGACAAGAGATGCAATAGGAACAGCAAGCATTTATTACAAGGTTCAACCAGAGTCTTGCACCAGAGCTGCTGTGGCAGTGTTTAAACCAAAACTGCTTCCTCACCACTTCTAGACCTGCACCTTCTCACCACAGTACCCTTCCTTCCTCCACTTTCAGTCCAGCTCGTTCCCATCTCATCATGATATGAGGAAAGGCTGAGACAGCTGGGGCTGTTCAGCCTGGAGAAGAGAAGGCTCTGAGGAGACCTCATTGCCACCTTTCAATACCTAAAAGGGGCCTATAAGAAGGATGGGGACAGACCTTTTACCAAAGCCTGTTGTGATAGGACGAAGGGGAATGGTTTTAAACTGAAGAAGGGGAGATTTAGGTTAGATATTAAGGAGGAAATTTGTCTCCATGAGGGTGGTGAGGCACTGGCACAGGTTGCCCAGAGAGGTGGGGGCTGCCCGCTCCCGGGAAACGTTCAAGGCCAGGCTGGATGAGGCCCTGAGCAACCTGGTCTAGTGGGGGATGTTCCTGCCCATGGCAGGGGGTTGGACAAAATGACCTTTAAGGTGCCTTCCAACTCAAGCTATTCTGTGATTCTGTGATGCTATGATCCTGGTAAGTCTCCAGCTTCTGATGTCACTAGCAGGTACATCAGGAACAGGGCATTTTGTGACAGGACTCCCAAAGCATTAGATGCTGTGATGGGGAATATGTGAATCTGAGAGGTGTGGTGGGGTACCTGTAAGAACCGCTCCATCCGGCAGGACGAGTGCTCAGGGCCTGCACCATCATAGCCATGGGGAAGAAGAATTACTATCCCACTCTGCAGAAGCCATTTGGCCTCACCTAAAAACACACAATGAGGAGGAAGGAAAGAATGATTTCCATAGAACATAAAGCCACAAAATACATAATACTTTGTAAAAGACTACTCAGGGAAAAAGAATAACTAATTTCCACGTCATTAAATACCAGCCTGAACCACACTGCTGGCATTTTGTCATGAGATTCACAACAGCGAAACAGCACACCTAAGATGACCTGAAGTTTCTGAAATTAGTGTGCAATTTTGAGCTTCCAGAAGACTTAAGCCTCCATGTGGAGCACATGATGCAGTGAAGACTTTAAAACTCGAGTCTAAAACATCACCGCAGCATGCAAGAATCCTCTTAATAGAACTGTCCTCCTGACTAGCCGGGGTCCTCAAAGGTAACTCTCCAGTCAGAAAACCCTAACCACAATTCATTGCCTATTTTCTGCACACCTTGTCATTTGGTCCTCTGTGGGCGTGATGCAGGCAGCACCCTGTGAGCCAGCCCTAGCTAACACAGCTGTGCTAGCCACAGGCTAGTCTCCCCGAGCTCTGCCAAACCTCCTGTGCTATTTAAGGGATTACAGTCAAATCCAGAAGGCAATTCATCCCAGTCTCACATACATGTTGAGGATGGGTGGAATAAGAGGGCCTCTGAATTTCCATCCATGATTATAGAGGGAGTACAGAGGCCCAAATGGGGCTAGATGCCAAAACTCTGGAAGCTTGCATAAAAGGAATCCCACTCTAGAAATCCATCCTAGCATTTTCTCAGCATGTCTCAGTGAGGTCTTTTATCTGAGCACTTGGAAAACATGCTAGAGTTAAACTCAGAAGCTGGTTGTAAGGCATTGTTGTGGGGTTTTTTGTTTGCTTGTTTGTTTTAAATAATCATTATTTTTATTCTGTATTGCTTCAGGATTTTTTCAGATGCCTCATGAAGGAAAGGTACAGCCTAAAAAGCTACCAACTGTAAATACACACAGCAAAATAAATGGGGGATGTGGGGAGGGAAAAAAAGGTCATTAACATAATCAACTGCCTTTTTGGAATCACTGTGTTCCGCCAAGGGTCGGGTGCCTTTCATTTCAGATGGATTGTCTTCAGAGAAGAGCTGCACAGAAGTCAGGACCACACAGGCAAGCTCACAAGACTTCTTGAGAAAACGTAATTCTTTTCTCAACATGTTGCCCTTTTACTTTAAAGATGAAGGATTTTCTGAAAATGTGGTTAGTACAATCGATTAATTTTTAAATATATTAGCTCCTTGTACACTCACCTCCAGAGATGAAAGTGTCAAATATTATCTGGGCTCCATTAAAGAAGTCTCCAAATTGAGCTTCCCAAATTGGCAGTAACTTAGGGCTCTCAATACTCATTCCATATTCAAAACCAAGCACAGCTTCTTCAGACAAGGGACTGTTACTCACCTAACAAAAGGAAATTGTTGGGAGGGGTGGGTGAGGAAGAAGACAATCCAGAGTTAAGAACCTACAGAACCAGGCTCATCAGTGCTGGGCACTGAGGAAAAGCGCTCCCAAAAGCAACTGATGGTCACCTCTCTGATTTGCTTTTGAATGAAGACACTGAAGGGGAAAGAATAATAGTTATCTCTCAAGTAAAGGTAAATCCCCTTGCTAAATTTGTAAAGAGGGTAACCACATAGAATGGGAGTGCCCTGACAGTTTTCATGTGTTTGCCAAAATATACAGGCTACCTACATGTGTCTCAGCAGCTTTAAAGTATGCCTTCTGTTTCAGCACAACTTGAAGAAGGTTGTCTTGTGGACCACAGAACCTACCTCTAGGAACCCCTTCTGGTCTGGGGACATATGATTCAGAGGAATGTAGGTATCGTCTGTCTCCTGACAAACCAACATCGCGTGTCGCTGGCTAAAGGTTCCTCTGCCAACATCTTGTCCACTTAGCCTGATATTAAACCCTTGCCAAGCAGTAAACAAAACACTGGATTAGCAAGCCATGTAAAAGGAAAACATGCAGGACAACAACTCCCCACTTCTAAAATATTACTTCTCTTGTTATGTCTCTTCTTGGTTTTCCCCTCATCAGCAACATCAAGTCAGATGGAATTCTTAACCAGCAGCAGCTCCAATTCACAAGCACAGAGATGCTCAGACATATCTCTTTTTTCCTCTATGCAGCCTAAAGTTATTTTGTGGTAAATGGTTCAATTTAATGAAGCAAACTGCAAAAAATGTGCATTCTGTATCATATGTAAATGGAGATATGAATTCAGGCTATGGTGGGGGGGAAGGAAATAGCATGAAACATTTTCTGGAAGTATTCGGGAGGCCCCAGTGGTGTCAGCTGCATTGCTCATGTGCTTACCTCTAAGCAAGAATGTTTCTGGGGAGTGAGAGGGTGCAACAATTCTTTGAGGACATTTAGTACTCAATCTACAAATATTAGTGACATACAGGGTTCATATTTACCTTCTCTTAATACAATGCAAATTGACAAATTTATGCATCATATCCGTTTTTAGACTTAGAAACACCTTAGTCTAATGTTGTACTTTATTGACATCAAAACAAAAATATTTTATTGCCTGCTGTCTGGTCGCCTCTTACCTTGGCTCAGCAGGGAACCAAATGCTAAAGCTTCAGCTGTTGCCCAGTCCAGCTTTTTTCCCTCCTCCATTTTTTGAACTCTTGACTAAACAAGTAAACAACAAGAAAAAGTTACTATTTTGCCTTTTTCCATCTGTAGCATTTTGGTGGCACAGATCAATACTAGAAGCTAGGAAAAAACCCAAAACACTATAGAGAGAAATGCTATATTCCTGCAGCCAGCTTAGGTTGGTTTGGAATACACACAAGTCTTATTTTGGCGTCCTGAAGAAGGTTGCCCTGAGGACCACAGAACCATGGCTGACCCACATGCTCACTTACCAGTCAACTATCTGTGGACTGACAGATTAGATCTTAATCTGAAAATATTAAAAATCTTAGCACAGCACACCATGTGCTCTTGACAGACTTTTCATTTGCCTGGTTAGCAGTGATGAAAGATACCAGGCATAAATATTTCAGTTGCCAGAATTCTCCCCTGTTCTGGCCTGCAGAACTGCAGACTAATGATCATACCTAGATGTGTTGTTCTTGCCTTGGGCTGGACAGACAAGAACATCAGTCTATTGAAATATTCAACTCATGGCCTCTCTGACTGCCAACCAGACACCTGTGCACGGTCATCATTCATCACAGGGAAACCTTCACAAGCCCAAACCAATCCAATTATTCCATACAAACTTATCAGCTATCAAAAACTGCCTGTCAGAGTTGGCCACATGTGTATGCTTACATTTATATATATATGTATAACATAAACACTCACTACTGGCTTTAATAACTGTGTACACTATTGCCAAATTCCTGATTCATGCTCTCACAAAGTATTCATTATAATCATGAGGTATATAAATGATAATAATCTACTGTAATAGTTTCTCTTGTTTGTAAGAATAATAAACTGTAGGTTCTGTTAGCTTTTTTCTTCATTGCAACAAAATATTGTTGAAATACCAACATTAAGTATATGGTCAGATCTGGGGGAGAGGACATGTCTTTCTTCAAAACTGGAGGAAAAATGGCATAATCCCAGCCTTGAAAAAGATAGCGAGCTGTTTCTCCTAGAGAACACCATGCTATTATCTATGTGTCAGCCTTGCTGTGTTTAGAATTTTTCCTGTAACAGGTCATACCTTTGAGCAATGGGACTAGAAGCATCATTATGCTCTACTGACCTGTGCGTAGGTCTTCAGAAGATGGCTGTGCACCTGGAGTTCTTCTGGCACCTCTACAGACTTGACTCCAATAAACTGCAGGAGTGGTACAGGCATACCCGTGTCCCAGGTGGTGAGTTTAGCAGAAGGCTCGACCAACCCTTTCCAGTGAGCCTGCAGGTTGGTGGGAGGTGGACTATACAAAGTCATGTTGGCAAGATGATCATTCAGTTTGGAATAGTACGTTGTCTTTATCTCGGATACTTCAACCTCAGTCATGAGCCCTGCAGCTACCAGGTGTTCTGCGTACGTGTCTGGGATACTCTTACGGGATCTGTCAGGAAGGGAATCAAACCCCATAGACATTAAGCCTGAAAATAATGTCACTGCAGAACAAGGAAATACCACATTACTACTGTCAGGTACCATGGAAAACTAAACCAAAGGATGTACTGGTGCATTATATTCATTTGCAGCAAGTTTGCTTTCCTGGCATTTTCAGAAAGATAACAATTCTCTTGGATACGTGCTCTGCATTCCTTTATTTATTTATTTATTTATTTATTTATTAAGTGCCTGTAGTTGGCAGTTGTAGGCAAAAGCAGGCCAAAAAAACTTCCCAGTTGGACTAACTCTGTGCTATCATGCATATTTTCTTCAGACAAACTGACAGCAGGGTTTCATCATTAGCTGAGAATCAAGATATCCGTTCCATAAATGATTCACCTAAACCATCAGAATTCATTGGCCAGTAAATTTTAGTGTATATTTTTTTTTTGGAGATAAGGATGGAATCTGAATACATTTAAATGCTCATAGAGTTGAGCCCCCATTGGAACCAGCAGAACCAAGGAAAGATGAGACAAATGTCACACTGGCTTCCTTCTCATTCTCCCACATTATCTCCACTTTCCTTTTGCAAATAGAAGACAGCTTTGCCTTCTGATTACTCGCCACCACAAATTTGGAATCCCAAGGGCTATGTGCAAGATTGTTCTCCAAGAGGCATCAAGATGCATATTCAAGAATCAACACTCATGATTCCCTTCATTAACATCTCCTTGGTCAAGGGCTGCTGACATAGGCTTGTCGGTATGACAAAGGATCTTCATTATACTGAGACTTCTACTACAGTAGCAGGCAACACTAAGTTGGCATAGACACAAATACATTTTGGGTTCCCCCATCAGGTGGTGTTCCCCTTACCTGATGATTTTGTACATGCTGGGGTTGGTGAAGAATGGCTCATCGAGTTCATTGTGGCCCCACTGCCTGTAGCACAGCAAGTCTACTATCACATCCCTGCGGAACTGGCGTTGGTACTCCACAGCCAGTCGTGTGGCACGCACAACTTCTTCAGGATCATCCCCATTCACGTGGATAACTGCACATCCAACAATTTTACCTGCCCAGGGATTTAAAACATAGTAATCACACTCAACCCCTTCCAAAGAAAGCGGACACGCATCTACTCTGTGGAAAACTACAGACAACTCATGTGAACTTAACAAAAACAAGTCTACCTAAGATGCTCTTTGTGATGAGAGCTGAGTAAAGAGTAGGAGTCTTCCCTGAGAAGAAGTGCAATTAGCTCAACTTGTTGTATTTGTAACTGTTTGAGCACAACTTCTTTACCAGCATTAAATTCCCAGAGGACTTTCTGTACACAGTTCCTACACCTTAATTAGGATGGGAGAGATTTGATTGCTTCTCTTTCAAACAAAAGCTGAACTTTGTTTCCTTCTATCACTACTATGAATTCATACAGGCCTGAAACAATCTCCTCCCTTGTCAGCAGTCATTCTATCCACTGCTCCTCCAGGCAGAAAGGTGCCTTTATCATTAAAGAGAACACTGCAAAAATCAAATGTCTTAACACCCTCTCCTGTATGACAATTTGGTCGCAAATCTTACCAGCAACAGAGTGCTTCTCTTGTACTTTATTTGCCCAAATTCTGGGAAATCAAGATGCTTCAGCCATTCTTGACCTGCGTCATTTCCCTTCCTAACAAAATCCTGAAGTTCAAATGGGTAACACCCCTCCTCACTGACCAGGTAAGAAAAAAGGAAGGAAAACTAGGGATGGAGTTAGAAAAAAAAAAACACAACAACAAACCAAACCCACAACACAAAACCAGACCAGGGAAAAAGTAATAATAGCGTACACTATCTACCTTATCAGATTTAATGAATCTACCCGTTCAGTTTGATGAAACCTTAAGACAAACACAAATGCTTAAGTCTTAAAAACATACATCAGCATATTTTTAATTCTAGAACTAACTAATGCCTCTGATCTTGCTGATTATAATACATCTGTTTATCACTAAGAAAGACCAGTCCAAACTAAAAGACTTGTAGTTTAAGCTTAAAAATGGCATGAGCCTCATCTTTCAATTAAAAACTCAACAAGTTCACCTGAAAACAAACAAAGCATAAAACTGAATAAGTATCTTACTTATAAATCTTGCTCAGGAAACACACTGGAATGATTTTGATTAAATCTAACACGATATATTCTAAAACATCTATTATACACTCCATCACAATACATTTTTAAAAGCTGAAATGAAATAAAGACTTCACAGTAATCTTGCAGGTACTCTATAACATCCTGTAAAAACCACAGAGTCACAGAATCACTCAGGTTGGAAAAGACCTTCAAGATCATCAAGTCCAACCATCAACCATCAACCCAGGACTGCCAAGTCCACCACTAAACCATGTCCCCAAGGGCCACATCCAAATGTTTTTTGAACACCTCCAGGGACAGTGACCCCACCACTTCCCTGGGCAGCCTGTTCCAATACCTGACCACCCTTTCCTTAAAAAACTTTTCCTAATATCCAGCTTGAACTTCCCCTGGTGCAACTTGAGGCCATTCCCTCTTGTCCTATCGCTCATCACCTGGGAGAAGACACAAGTCACCCCCTGGCTCCAACCTCCTGTCAGGTAGCTGTAGAGAGCTATAAGGTCTCCAAAAACATGACAAGATTTTCCCTTGATGTTTAGTCTTTGCAATAAAGCAGATGGGGGAGGGTATATTTTCAGCATCTGAATTTTTGCTAGCAGGAAGCAATAATAATTTTAATTTCTACTCTACCATGAAAACAGAGATGATACATTAATCTAGCTCCCTAGAGTTGATAGGCACTTGCTATAAAAAGCCCATGGCAGAGTATATATTCACACTGGAGTTAAAAATTCTTTCTGAAACAACAGGCAATCTTCCTCTGATCCAAGGACACATACCAATATCACTGCAGTACAGAGATGATCTTCCTCGCTCTGGAGGAGTCGTATAGCCCAGCTGGTTATTAACAATCAAATGGATGCTCCCACCAACTCTGAAATGTGGTAGATTAGAGAGGGTCAGTGTTTCAGGAACAATCCCTTGCCCAGAGAAAGCAGCATCACCATGAACCTACATTAGGGAAGAAGATGGAAAAGTCTCATTAGAAATCACTGGAGGAACAGAAAATCAAAACCATAACTCATTAGGCAAGACCTTTAAGTAAGTAGAACAGGTATAGTTTCAGCTGGATCTACTTCTTAAGCCTTTTCAGACTACTGCTTTCATGATTTGAGTTTATATAGTCTCTTCACTAACACACAGTCATAGCAGCCAACATCTGTACATCACTGCCTGATGTAACCCCTACTTGCAATAATAATCTCTTACAATTGTCTCACCAGTGTAGAGGTGACTGCAGGTACCACAGCTATAGCAAAGCTGCAGCAGCCAGCAGCAAGTCACTGACCACTGAACAAAAGGAAGCCAGGCACCACAGAATTTCCCACACTTTGCTGAAAGTTAAACACTAGTGAACCAGGATTTATGCCTACTGCTACCTTACCAAAAAGAGACAGGAACAGACATCATAGAAAAAAAAGTGGGAAAGGAACAGAATGGAATCATATAAAAGTAAATAAAAGCTTTCAGAAGGAAATAAAACCTAAGTTTTTAGCTACATTTCATGCCTGCAAACAAATGTTGCAAATAAAAGTTTGGAAGGGAGAAGAGATTACTGTGGCATTCAGCCCAGGTTTCCAAAAAAGCTAGAGACACTAGAACAAGTATCATCTGCATTTCAGTGTTCTGAAACTGGAGATAGCTTTCCATTGATGACTCTGACCACAGCTTCCTCAGGATGCAGGTTTGATCCCTTGCAGATCACAGTCACTATGCAGATTGATGTAGTTTCTTACTAAAATCCAATGACAGTTCTATTTTCTAGTTATGGGATAACAGTTTCAAACCTTAAGGGACTTTTGGAGGTGCAAGTACACCAGGAAGAGAGTATAGGTGCAATCAACCTGTGAAATGATTTAAGTGTTGGGTTTTCACATTTCCCTTCTGATTTCTTCTGCTGCCCAAGAACATTCAAGTGAAGACCCCAGAACACCTCAAAGAACTTTATGGCCTTCAGTACATCCCAAAGCATTAAAGCCTACAGATAGTGTGACTATCCAACCACACAAGATTCTTCATATGCATCTCAAACCCCAAAAGATTCAATTCCTGTGGCGCAGGTAGGATTTTATTCATTCTAGCAGAAAGCTGGAAACAGTTTTTGCTAGCACATGTTTTTTTCCAGGCAGATTAGCAGAGAACATAAAAGCAAGGTCACCATCATGTTTAATTCATCAAACAGTGACCCTGACAGCGGAACGCCAAATGTGGAATTTACTTCAGGGAGACCTTATTCTCAGATTTCAGTTCAAAATTTCACCAATAGTTGCCTGATGTCCAGGAATGGACAATTAAACATTGCAGAAGTGTCTGTGGTAGTTAACCAAGCAGAGTTTTATAGCCTCCATACATTCTGAGCATGCAGAAGTTCCAGAAAAGAAGATCTTCAGACCCTGGACAACTAGGCTTACCACTGACACTGGCACCTCAGCTGATCTTTACTCTTTTTACCCTCAAGCTCTGGCACTCAGGGTAGTGGAGGAATAGAACAAATGCCAGCGTAAACTTCAATTCAGAGTTTCTACACTTTGACTTCTGGTGAGAAAGCACTAGGAAACCAGAAAGCCCAAAGAGAAACTTCCAAGCCAATATCCTGAAAGAGAAGGTGTCTGCTTTTACCTTTCTTCTTGATTAGCTGAATGAGAGCAGTTAACAGTTACAACTGTGAAAACACACCTTTTAAAAAAAATAAAATGTATCTCTTGGACCTCTCAAAGACACAATTCATGAGTACTGATGCTCACCTTACATAAAACATTTTCTTTCTTTTAGGAATCCTTTGAGTCAGTTTACTAACACGGAGGTGCCTAGCTCAGAGGTTAATGTTGTTCTTCTCTGCTATGCAACTCTCCCTATCACTCACCCCTACAAAACCCCAACAATTAATTTTTTCTTTCATATTTCTTTCATATTTTCTTTCAGGTCCATTTAGCCTGAAGAATCTTTGTTTAAAGAGTCATAGTAATTTCATTACTACACAGTGAAGATACAACATTATGAGAAAGACAGAATCTAAGAAGTAATATCTTATCAAAGTAACTGATATAAATGCACTGAAAGATAAGAAGACACATTGGGCAACAAATCTTTCTTCCTGCATTTGCATGCCTCAAAGCTGCTTTTCTTAAAATAAAAAAAAAAATAAGAACAGTAAGAACCCCAACTTCCCTCCAGTTTTCTCAGTATTTCATATTGTACTTTCTGCTTTTTCTCAGCATGCCCATTCTTCCAGAAGGAAGCAAAAGATTTATTTAACTGAAATACATTTTCACTTCTGCTCGTAACTTCCTCCACGCTTATTATACTTCACAGGGGAACAGTTCTGTTCCAACTCATTTTCACTTCCAGCTTCAAAAATGCTTAAGAGATCGACTTACTTCTATTTCCAAGTTGAATACAATGCAAGAAAAGAAAATTTATCAAGGAACTATTTAGGACTGCCTCCATAGCTATAAAAGACAGTTCAAGGAGTAAAAACCAACTCCAGCTGAAATATTTCTTTCCCTCCTCTTTTCTCCATGAAAAGGATCCCAAGTCTTGATATTCTACATTAATTCAGTTTTGTTTGATATTCCTATATACACCACTTCTGTTCACATGCTAGTCCAGGAAGTCTTACAAAGATTAGTTACAAACTGTGAGCAGAATACCTGCAGGCAAATAACTTTGTCTCCAGGTTGTGAGGAGCTCTCTGGGGAGTAATCTCCATCAAGCAGAGTCTGTTGCCTTCCTCGTGTCTTTCCCACGGCCACTGGATTGATTGCTTCTAAGTGTGAGGGGTTAGGTAGCAAGGTGACATGCACGGGCCTGTGTGAACCGAAGTCAAGATCTACAGAAGATGTCAGGTGGGAGAGAACATCCCCAATGGCTGCTGAATTCTCTGGAAACTCACTCAAACCACGCATCTTACGGAACATGAGCTGCATGGAAAAAAAACTGTTAAATCCCCCTTCATGATTCATTAACACATTGAAAGAAAAACCTTTACAGAATTGTGTGCTCTCATGCTCTTGAAATTGCAAGGATGCTTCTGATAACAGCACGTAAACCCGTTCATCAGAGCTCTCTTCAACAGTCTGCAAAGATCTGGCTGAGTTGCTGACAGAAGGGGAATACACTCTCACATAAGTAACTTTTCTATTGCTTCAGCACTCACAACACAACAAACTTCTAGGTTTTTATTTCATTGAAAATAAATTTGGCATTGAGCAACTATCAACAGGATTGTAAGTGTCTTACCTCAGGTGGAAGCTGAAGTAAACCCGTGAGAAGATTCAGTCTTCCACGATGAGGCATTCCAACAATGATATCTGTCACACCGCTGTACGCACACATCTTGAACAACTCATGGAAGAAACCCATCATACTCTCTGCTCCTTCACCACCATATCGCTTCACTGTGGCAAACTTTGTGGCTAAGAAGTGATCAAATTCCTATTAAAAACAGGAGAAATTCAGTATCAGGCTATTTTAAGCAGCAGCTTTCTGTTCATAAAACTGAAATACAACTTATATTTGTACCTTTAAGGCACACAGACCCAAGCATCAGCTTGGATCAGCTCATTTTTCACCCTCAAAGTCTAAGACCAAAAGCTATGATGACTACAGAAATCAGCTGTTACCTCCCCTTAGGCAGTAAAATGTTGGGACTGAGGACCAAACTGCCTCTATCTAACATGGAAGGAGATACATGAAGAAATACAAAACCAGAGCAATTTACAAACTCCTTGACAGTTCACCTTTTAGATGAATTAAGGAATGGTGTTCTTTTACAGAGTGACCCTTAACTATCCCGAGATGCAAAGTGCTAGTTTCATTTTGATTACTCTTAGACTCAGGCCTTAGTACATAGGCAGAAAAATGCCTGAGAGGAGAACAAATGAATCTGTATTTACTTGATTGTCCTCTCGCTACTCCCACCTCACTCCATTCATCTACTCATAGACAGCTCTCACAAGTGACGAAGTTTTGGAAGCACTGAAAGTGTCTGTAGCGTTTTGCAACTGAAGGCTGAAAATAAACAGAATCTGTAACTGAGAAGGGAAGACTGAGCCACGGCCAAAGATCTGAGCCAGCTGCTGAAAACCCTCTAGTTAAGCAACAATTTACTTCCAAGGCATAATGTATACAAAACTAACCACACACTGAAGAAGGGTTTTTTTCTGTCAAATTGTACACTCAGTTCTGGTCATACTGAAGTCAGCAGGGGATTTATCAGGGTCCTGATTTCACCTGCCTGTGTCACTGTCAGATTCCTCTAACTGCCAAACAGGCAAGAAAAACATGAAATGTGCCATACGCTTATGTTTAGTCATAGGTAAATATTACATTTAACACTTCTTCCACTTGGAAAACTGGAAACAAGGACAACTTCACAGATCCTGCTCTTCTACCTTTCAATCCTTCTGGATAATACAGCAAGAAAAGAGGGGAAAAAGAAAATTTTTCACAGTGCAGAAGTATTGGAATGACTTTTCTCTAAATATTTTGCAAGTACATAAATCTTTCACTTCCTTACAGAATGCATTGAACAAAGGTTCCTTTGCTGAAAAGTAGCAAATTTACCAGTGCTATATGGCTAACACCTCAGTTCAGCTCTCCTTTGTTCTCTTGAAACCTTGAGAGACATCACATTTTAAGGCTAACAAACCAGATCAGCATGAGGGTGAAAGGAAAACACAGACCAGCTACACCAGAGCACAGAATTTCATAGAGCTCTGCCCAACCTCGCATTCCCATCAGTAACATTTAATATAAGCTGTGAGGTCATTAATCTAAGGGAATGGTAGACCAACTACTCATGGATTTGTAGGGTCGTTACTTGTGTCTTCAGATGTTAAATAATACATGCTACAAGAATATATATTACACACTATATATGTTGCTATTAGTTCTAAAAGGCTTTTGAGTTTGGAACTGGCTGGAAATAATTTCCTAATTTCCAAAGTAATCAATGCAAACCACAGGTTTTCACTGTTTGTTTCATCACTGGCTGCTAAGTCAGCAACAACCTCCTGTGAGATTCCTGCATTTGTGTACTGCACTTTTTCAGGCAAAACCTTGTACTACTTCCTCTTGCACATGGCCAAAGCCTTTCAGGACAGCAACTGTTCTTTTTCTGCACGAATAATGTCTGGAGCAGTGATGGGTTCCTGGCAGATTCCATGACTCTATTACAATCCAAGAGTAGTGAACAAGGTACCTGAGACTCCAACATCAGTTTGCACAAATGTTTTTTCTCTTCAGGTGTAAATGCTTCTTGTTTTAGCTCTTCAAACCTTTTAGCAAACCATTCTCTCTCCTCCAAAGTTGGAAGCTGGCTTGTTTCTATGGAAATATGCCCGCAGTATATATGGTCAAGGTAAGCCAACACATCCTCTAGGGAAGCCTCTTCTTTTCCCATGTTCAGAAGCCCTGGTGGGAAATAAATGTTATTAGCCACTTTGAGGGACAAGGGGGAAGCACTAAGACCTAAACTGTTGTCTGGCAATTACATTAACATTTTGAGCGTATAAATTCATGTCTTGTCTTCCTTTCCTCCATTTAAAAACAAAACTCAAGAAATTACTTTCCAAGCACACTTCAGTGCTATTAATATGAGGGTCTCATGCCTCTTCATAAGGTGCTCAAAATGCCTTTTTCTCAGAGAGTTTACCATGAATGAAACAAAGTCACTATTTTAGCGACTCAGTATAGCACTCGGGATCTTACGGCTCAGAGAGGTGAGCTCCAATCCCAGCTGCATCCCAAGTAAATAAGCACTTGTTTTGCAGATGGAGAAAATAAAGCATGGAGAGAGAGCCTCCTTTGTTTTAGGCCACAGCGAGAGTCAACGAGATCAAGAAAACCCAAGTCTTGACTTCTGTCCCAGTGCTCTGGCAGCTTGGCTACAGTGTTAAGTATTATGCTACATCACAGAACCTTACAGCAACACAAGAAATTAATGTGTAACCTCAGTAGTTGTAAGGACAAGTAAAAACTCCCATGGTTTCCAAAGGTGCTAGAAAGTGGCTACTCATTACATGACAATTTCTGCAACAAGCATACAAGCAGGCTGAAGTTTACAATTTTCCATCCAACAGTTCATTACTGATTGAATCGCCACTCAATATTTGGCTCCTCTGCATCAGATACGGCCTCTTAATAAATCACCCATGAAGAGAATTTGCTGTGATAAGGCTGCAGACTTACCTGTAGTAATGAGAGGCCCTTGAAGAACTTCTGCCAACTCTTGGATTTCAGGTACCGTGTTCATAACAGCTTGGCCAGCAAACAGTGGGTTTATTTTGGCAGCTTTGTGGCCATGTTCAGCGTATGCAGTTACTAAACGAGCAAGAGCATGGTCAACTAAAAACAAAAAGAAAGCAGAACAATATCACACACGTGCTCACATTTAATCCATTTACAACACCAGCGTAGGAACATTCTGTCCATTGATAATCATCAAGCTTCTGCCTGGAGAGGTAATTTTTCTAAGCAGTTGTTTCTACCATATCACCCCACAACAGCTCCCATCATCAAACTACTAAATCTTCTCACCCGACAAATTTTCAAGCAAGTAGAGTCTAGATTTCCCCCACAGGTTCCTGTAAATATATGCAAAGCTATTTAATTTTCCTTCAAATCTCTTTAAAACAACAGGTATGTTCAACTCAAGAACGGGATGGTACCAGTGTGCAAAGCCTTATTCCTCAGCCAACTCAAATCATACCCCTTGTGCTTCCTTGTTCCTTGCTGGAATGACAGAATCATAGAATCACCAAGGTTGGAAGAGACCTTCAAGATCATCTAGTCCAACCCCTACCTACATCACCACTAAACCATACCACCCAGCGCCACATCCAGATGCATCTTGAACACCTCCAGGGATGGCAACCTATTCCCACACCCAATCACCCTGACAGTGAAAAAATTTTCCCTGATGTCCAATCTGAATCTCCCCTGCTGCAATTTAAAGCCGTTTCCTCTCCTCCTTTCACTGTGGGCACAGACGAGGCCGACCCCCACCTCACTCCAACCTCCTTTCAGGGAGTTGTAGAGAGCCATGAGGTCCCCCCTGAGCCTCCTCTTCTCCAGACTGAACAACCCCAGCTCCCAGGGTCTTAACAGTAATTCGGGTCCTATGACTTCAAGAACGAGTCTGTGTCTGCAGGAGGCAACAGCATGTGCACAACGCTGAGACAGACAGACTAAAAATTCAAATATGTGGACATGTTTTTCAGTAGACACCAGCCAACACACTGTTTGTGTGGCATTCTGCATTGAGGTCAAAAAACTACCAACATGAGCAAAACCTGACCAGCTGAAAGATTACGCACACAACATCACTGTCATTGAGCGCACGGTGGATAGATTGCAAACCAGTAATACATATTGTGAGCTGAATCTGCTACAGATTAACAGTATGGACCAGTTTATAATGCATTTCTAACGTGGAGGGGTTTTTGCCCTGATAAAGACTCGGCACTGACAATATTTAGGTCTGAAGACTTTCATTTTCCAAAACAATACAATTTCTGAGACCATTTCACGAAGTTATTTATCTGACATTCCCATTTCCACTGCCAGCACCCTGCTCCAGCTGTCACCTGCACACAGCCAGCCTGTTCAAAACAAACCCTGTCCTCTAACAGGTTTGACAACAGAAGAGCACAACCCTACAAGCTCCCACAAGAAAACTGTTTAAAAGCAATTCTAAACATGTAACTTGAAAATACATTAACACTTCACTTGCTTAACAAGGAGGCTGCTTAGTGATGGGATTCTGTGTCCAGGAGCTGAGAAACTTGGTTTCACTCCTGCTTCTGTACAACGGGCTTAGTTCTGGGCTTAGTTTTAGCTTGGAGTAGAGGAGACTGAGCTCATGAATGTTTATCAATATGTAAAGGGTGAGGGTCAGGAGGATGGAGCCAGGCTCTTCTCAGTGATGTCCAGTGATGGGACAAGGGGGAATGGGTGCAAGCTGGAACATAGGAGGTTCCGGGTGAACATAAGGAAGAACTTTGTCACTGTCAGAGTGCCAGAGCGCTGGCCCAGGCGGCCNNNGGGCTGTCCTGCGTTGGCGGGGGGGTTGGACTGGGTGAGCTTTCGAGTTCCCTTCCAACCCCTGACATTCTGTGATTCTGTGATTCCTCCTGGAGTCTCCCGAGGTGTCAGTGCCGGGATGAAATCCCTCTCCTACCCCACAGAGTTTTCTGCTTGAAATTCTGTTTCTGTGCTGCACAAACTGAGCTGAAAGCACCACAGTTACGGCCATCGGAGAGAGAGCCCCCGCACGCCGCCAGCTCAGGCACAGCAATGGAACAAGGCACTTCCATGGGCAGCGAACACGCCAGAGCCACCAGAGCCACCAGAG
>VZRW01005398.1:0-23902 GCA_013398125.1 Aegotheles bennettii
CATTCTATGGTTCTATGATTGTGTAGTCTTTAGCCCAGATGTGTGGAAAAACCCATTGCTTGCACAATCGCTGTGATACCTGTGCCCTACTCATGTTTGTTTAGAAAGTGCATTGTGTTGCATGTGAAACATTTCTTTGTAGTTAAACAATACAAAGGCTATGAATTAAGAATGAGCTTTTAGAAATTTGCAGACTTGAAGTTAAGGGTGTTAAAAAGGAAGGAAGAGCTTTGTTTAAGACCTGCTGTGTACATACACTTCCTATACAATTGTGTTCCTTTTAGATTTAATAATCCCTATAATGCTTCTCTTTAGCAGAGCCTTCAGACCACATATTAATTTATTTAGAATATGAACAGGCTAGGAAAACAATTCTCCATGCTGCTTCTTTAAACAAATATTTCTTCAATTAAAAATACATGAGTTGGGGTTTTTCTTGCTTGGGCATTTATCTCTGTGAAGTCCAACTAAGCTAGAACAGATATACTGCTTTGAAGGCATGCATCAAATGTAGTTATTTCGTATTTCCCCTAGGGTGTACTTTTAGTAATAGAAAAGGTCTTTCAACATTTTCAGACTCTAGTCTAATTTCTTCAGATAGCATAGAAAGAAACATCTTGTTGTGTTTTACTTGAAGTGAATCTATAATATTTGTAACAGTAAAAAAGTTGATGTTCATGGTTAAAATTCACAGCTGATCTGTGCTGTTACATTTCACATGTGAACTAACAATTTCTATTTTTATTTTTTAATCAGCAGATTTGAGCTGTGTGGCAGGTTTGAACATGTTTAGTTAACAATTGATTTAGTTATATGAAATTTAAGATAGAATCCATATGTGGAAATAGTTTCATATTCTGCATATTTTGTTTACTTGGTGTCATCTGGGTGTTCACTGAGTTGCAGTACAATTTTTTTAGAGGTTAAATGGGTTGATATTTGATATATTTAAGGTTTGATATATTAAGATATTAAGATGATTGATATATTTAAGACATCCCTGCAGCAAAAGTGAAAGCTTGCAATTTTTTAACAATCTTGTGATTTTGGAAATTGCTACTGGATACATAGTTACATTTCATTTACCTTAAATGAAAAGCCTGGACTCTCTATATTTTTAAAAATAATACTTTATTTAGATTAGATAGTTTCTGTTTTTTCTAAGAATATAGAAATAGCCTTTTGATTTAAATTAGCAAAATAATGTGGTGAAAAGAGGATTTGTCTGATAAAGTGTCTTGTACAGAATTATCTTAATTTTTTTTTTCATGGAGCATAGCTTCTTTTATGACATTTCTGTGCAGTGTTAAATCACTTATTAAAATTCATTCTTCCATATCATTACCTTAGTTTTAGGAAATATTTGAAAGTCAATCTTAAAAAAATTAAAGTTTCATTATGACAAAATGCTTTCACTGCAAGAGCAGAATTTTCAATAAATTAAATTAGAGTGTTTTTTGTTTAATCTTTGATTCTTCATTGTAAACCTCTAGCTCAAGGACTTTTCCACCCTTTTTCTTCTTTTTGGGCTGGGCTTTTGTTCTTTTGTGAGGTAAAGCTTGGATGGGGGGAATTGACTAAAGGGGAATTTGATTTCGGAAAGCTATTTAAATTGTCTCATGAGTGTCTCCCACCCCTTGCCCAGTGCATGGCAGGCAGCCGTTATTCAAGATGAGTATATTATTTCTGAGTACCAATGTGAGTTACTACATGAGGCAGTTCTCATTGCTTTTGCAATAATTTGCAATCACCACATTA
Source organism: Aegotheles bennettii (assembly GCA_013398125.1). NCBI lineage: Eukaryota > Metazoa > Chordata > Aves > Caprimulgiformes > Aegothelidae > Aegotheles > Aegotheles bennettii. Next base: position 1,759 of record VZRW01005398.1, read on the forward strand.
CCAGATATTTCTTAGTTTAAAGAGGTAACTAAAAGCTGGGGTGGGAATGTTTATATATGTAAATAAGCAGCATGGTGTGAAGTTTCAGTAGCTGCTTTCAGATTAGTTTAAGCAAAACCTGACAGATTTGTTGAGAGCATCAGTATAAAACATTAGAAGTGTCTTGTGATTCAGGCCTCCTGTTTGTTCTTCATAAAAGTAGTTAGCCATTAATCTGTATGAAGCCTGTAATAATAAGCCTCCTTCCCACCGCAAGAACACCCGTTAATTTAATTAGATAAGAGGCTGTTACTGTTGGAAGTAAAAGGATATCTGCCAGCCTGGTGAGTATTGCTTTTCTTCAATAAGCAGGCCCGGAAGTTCAGTTCACCTTGGTTTGAATTAATAGTTGCAAGACTGTGAGAATGATGCTTATTTGTGTTGTTATTGTTGCCACAGTAGTAGCACATAAGGAATCAGTTTGTTGCAATGGGTTCATACAGCTCTGGATTTAAATAAATTAAACTAGTTAGTGACAAGTGACTTCTTTTGAGGTGTTTATGGAACTGTATGTACAACGTACATTGTTACGAAACACGTACGTTGTTATGTACATGTACAGGTACATTTTTATGGAACTGAAGTACATGCTCTACTGCCTTCCTGAAAAAATGTGGTAGTATGGATATATCTTTGTGCAGGTGTCACAGGAAAACCTGTTGTCCAGATATGCAATGCTAACATTGGAATGGGTACATTTCCACTGAAGGAGGAGAAAATGGAAACTAAAGTTACCTCCTGTCATTTTGTTTTTCCAGGATAAAGTAATGTAGTTTTAGGGAGGTCTTTTGTGAAGACTATTTAAGTATGAGAGCATTAGGAAACTTGAATCTAAATTCCTTACATCTGAAAAAGCCAGAATAATAATGGTTAGGAATTTTCTCTCACCTTTGACACTGATGTTGCTTCAAAAGAAGTAACCTCATGGTTTACACTGCTGTAAATGAAGGGAAGCTCTGCTTTTTGGCCACAAAAAAAACTCCGTATTGCAAGTAACATTTTACATGCAAAAAAAATTTTTAAAAATTAAATAATAATTTTGTGTTCTTCCTGACTATTTTGGTGCAGTTTCTTTTCATTTCTTGAAGTAATTGTGCTAAACATGGAATTTTATTTTTTTTTTAAGCCAGAAAGAAAAGGAGGAAATTAATCTAAGCAGGGACTAAATTAGAACAGCTAGTAGTCTGTGAATTAGAACAGCTAGTAGTCTGCATTAGCATGCAGATTCCTACTTGACTTGGAGTCTCTGTAAGTTCTTCTCTAACTATTCTCCTGTCTCTGTTTGTTCCATGCTAAGCAGATGGCCCAGAAATTAGCCAAAAGCAGGAAGAAGGTGCAGTACAAACTCCATCAGCTTGATGTTATGCCTGGTCTTTTGTTTTCTGGGAGGGTTTTTTGCCTTTCTTTTTATTTTGTGTTTTTATTTTCTGCATCCAGCAAGTTTTTTTTAGATTTATTTCTGAGCCACCGTACAAGTTGACATTTCTCAGAAATCAGTTGCCCAATTGGCCATTTTTTGTTGCTTATCATTAGCCATTTCATTTTAGGAATAGAGTAAAGATTTGTTTTATCAAATGGATAAGGCAGTATCCAAAATGCATACTAAGGAAACAGGACTGACATGGCAAAGGTTTTAACTCTTTAAAATGATAGATTAAAATTATCTTTTTTATTTTATCTTTCTTTATGAGTGTGTTGTTTGATTCACAGATGTGTCAAATTGCTGGATGCAAAAAAAGAAAAAAGTTTGTGTATGTACACACAGTAATATGCTGAGGTTGACTCATCTTAGTTATAAGTTTTGCTTATGGAATTTTTAAGTATCTTTTAACAAATCTCATTTTAATTACAAGTGTTTGCTTTCTGTTAACAAAATATGACTTATGAAGTGTGTTAGTGCTTGAATAGTGTGTTGTCTGACTGTGAAGGACTTCTTACCAGAACTGCATTGTGGATTGCTTAAACTGTATCCACACGTGGTACAGTTTTTTCCATTGATCGTGACAGCCACTGTTAGCCTATATAGAAATTCCTCAGGCAAGAGATATTGTTAGGCCTTTCTATGGCTTGTGTGAAAAACCTTCTTAGAATAGAGATTCATAGTGTGGAGGAAATGGGAGAATAATTTTTGTTTTCATTAAATCTTTATATAGTTCATGTTGCAGTCAGATATAATTTTACTAAATCAGGAAAAATATTGGGGAAGCTTTTATGGAGTTACCAATTTTTCAAATAATATCCAGTTACCTTTCTCACATATGTGTATAGTTTCCATATCTTTGTGTTTAGCTTCTGCAGTCTAATACTTTATCTTGCATTGCTGTTCTGGTGACTGTGTCGTAGTGAGCCCCTGTTTGTGAGCTAACATCATTAGTATGTATGTTACCTAATATGTTTGGTTTACTCTAATTCATTTATTTGCAGGCTCCGGAAGGTGAATCTCAGCCTATGACTGAAGTGGACCTCTTCATTTCTACACAGAGAATAAAAGTACTGAATGCAGACACACAGGTATAGACAAACACGCCTTTGTCAGTACTGTGGTAGTAAGCTACTGAAATAGACTTTGACCTACCTGCCAAAATACATTCTTCAAAAAGTGCTGGCTCTTGTATTTCCCTCCAGGATTTCCTAGTAAGAAATCCATGCTCAAGAGCAGTGTTACACATGCAATTACTTTGGTGTGTCTGACTGTAGAAATTACTAGAATTTGCGGGTAAGTTAATTGCAGTCAGCTCATTTCTTACAAGCCATGATGCGTCAAGTATTGATTGTGTCCAGAGTAGCCCAAAATGTTTGGCTGTGATATGTAATATGTGAATTTGAAGTTCATAGTCCTTTGCACATACACGCACATACATTCAGGTTCTGATATTGAGATATTTATGTGGTTTTCCACAGAAAAAAACAACTTTAATTTGCAAAACTTGCTCTTTGCTTTACTTTTGGAAAGTGAAGCTCATGTTTTCTATTGGCATCTCCCTTCATGCATGACAGGTATTACAGACTTCACTTAACAGAGGTCTTATATTGCCATTTGCTGTTTTCATAATATGAGGTGTGCAATAACAATTTCATTGAAACAGCTGCTCATGGTTTTTTTTGTATTCCTCAGGAAACCATGATGGATCATCCCCTGCGGACCATTTCTTACATTGCAGATATAGGAAATATAGTTGTTTTGATGGCTCGTAGGCGAATGCCACGGTCTAACTCCCAGGATAACGTGGAAGCATCTCATCCTTCCCAAGATGGAAAGAGGCAGTACAAAATGATTTGCCATGTCTTTGAGTCTGAGGATGTAAGGAATTACTGTCTTGTAATTTTTTAGGGGTAGAAATGTAAGCACATCTTGGTAGGCTTGGAGTCCATTGCAAGTGGTACTGCTTGTTCATTAACAGCAACCAAATATTTAATCTAAGTAGAAGAACTTGCCTTCTGTTTGCATGCTTTCGTCAATGCTTTTCAGTAACAATGCAAGGAAGGTCCAGTTGCCACAGCTTGAAAATACCAAGCTGTGCAAATACAAGATTCTGCACTTGAGAATGAAAGTCTATCACAGATGCTTATTTTCCTAGGGAAATTATAATCCCAACTAATGCATCAAGGATACATACTAGAAATGTGATGGATTTTTTGGTTGCTTCTTTTTTTTGGAGTTTTTTTTTAAGGAGGAAACTTGTGTTGAGGAGTAGTTGCTGACATCGTATCAAAAAGCCAGCAAAGAAAGTTGGTAATTCCAGCAATCCCAAATTATGCTGAAAAGAGACACAGATAAGTAAATTTTAGTCTATGGTGCAGGTTACTAAATTACCTTATATAGGACTAGATATCCTGTCTTCACAATCAGTGTGCATAACTTGCCGATTTTACACACTTTTTAAAGGTCTGTAACTTAAAAGTAAAATCATATATGTCATATTGAAGTGGCTAGGTATGTAGTTGTCAGGATCATAATCAAGTTAGCCCTAATAATTTGGGAAAATAAAAAAATCTCAGTTCTGAGCCCTCTAAATAGCAGAGTATTACTTAAAGTGAAAATATCTGGTTGCAGATGAACGTGCATGTACAAACCACTGCTGAGAATAAAAAGTGAGGACAAGAGCACTGATAGAAGTAATCCTCTACTAAAATTTTGACAGAAAGCATAAAAAATTGTGGATTTTTTTTCCCTAAGGTAACATGTAAACCAGTTTTGCAAAGCCTTTCAAAAAACTGGTGTGAAAATAAAAAAAGTTGCCTATTTTTTTATTTTGGCTTAATATCACCTGATATGCTGCCTGCTTTGAGGCTGCTGTTCCTATATTTCTAGTGACAAGTTTGGTCACTGCTCTCTTGCTGGCCAGTGGAAAAGGTGAAAATCAAGCTGTCAGATGCCAGAGGCTGGAGCTTATTTTCCTTCAGTATGTGGTGGTCTGACTACGATCCAGGCTTCCTGGGTCTGCTTCCCATGCTGCTGTTCTATACTTTGGCTAGCTGGAGTCTATGCTTGCTTTTGGGGTTCACTGACATTACCTTCTGTGGTTTGTTTGGATCAGCTCATATTTGTGTCAGATGCAATCCTCCCTATGCCGCTAGGTACTGACCTGGAAAGTACATGCCTGTAGATCAAATAAAAGCATTGCTCAGTAATGTCAAAATATGCTGAGAAATTGCAGGAGTTTATATCAGCTCTCCTTAGTTGTGGTGTAGTTCACATATAGCTTGCAAATTTTACACCAAATATGCAAAAGACTAAGAAAGAGTTAGAATAGAAATATTGTAGCACCTGTTAGCAGCAAGGAGATGGCAGCTTCAAAGATTTTGTACATGCAGTTGAGTAGTAAAGCCTGTTTATATTATAAAATTCATGTATGTATCATTGTTACCTTTTCTTCTTCTGGGACGGCCAGGAAGAATTTACCCATTAACTGACATGGAAGCTGTAAGCCCTCAAGCAGGTGTTGGCCAAAATGTGTCTCTGCTAAGACTCCTTACTTAAGGAGGACAGCACCAGATTTTAAGTGCTGTTTAGAGCTGGATCTTCAGATGAGCTGAACCATAGTGATATGTCCAGATGCTGGGTGTCTGATTGCAAGTTGATCTTTTCTTGGAGAGAAGATACATGTGTATGAATGTAAAGTCTGCATTTATCTCCTCACTTAGGTTACTGAGCTATGGAGGTGTAGTTTTCCCATTTTCTTGCTGTCTTGTTCTCACTGTCAAAACTGGGTTGATCTGAGCATTGGTAAAATACTGCCAGTCTAGATACTGACCTTTTGAGCAGCAGCAATCATGCTAATCTCATCAGCAGGTCTAGCGCTAGTTTGAGTTGCTTCAAGATACAATCAACTTTATTTTGGGGTTAGGAGCCTTTCCTTTATTAGGGACCAAACTGGACTTTAAATAAAGCTGGTAGGCTATATAAAAATACACCTCAGAGGTATTCATTCTTCACCAGCACTCCCCCTGGCCTACCTTGTCAGTTGTGGAGCTCTGCTCTTCTCTCTCTTCACTACAGCCAGCACTGTGCTCCAAGGGACTATTTCAGTACACATTGTGGCCAACTTCTGTGCGCCACACAGTGCTTACTGCATGTATAGCTCCAGTTGTGTGCAGCAGTACTCTGCACCATGCTCTGCTGCTTTTCTCTCCTGCCTATTACTTGTCCTGTACTAACAGTGGTCACTACTTCAGAGGAAGGCATCCCTCCGGTCTGCTGTTTCCTGCTGCATTCACAACTTTGCATGACACGGAGCTTTCCCCATGCCTGCCTCATGGCCAGTTTTTCTCCCACTGCTGCAGATGTAGAACAGCTCACAGTGGGAGTGAGGCAGTGTAGTGAGTGTCACATTTGATGGCTTTAGGTGCAGAGAAGGCTACAGGAAGCTGCAGGTGCAAGAGGGCGCTCACAAAGGACAGCTGAGAAGGAAAGGGGCAGAGAACTGGCAGAGTCATCGGAGTTGGAGGGAGGGAAACAAGAATTGTAGGGAAGAGAGGTTGGAGGAGGTAGCAGGGTGAAGAAGAAGATGTGTGTGACCATTTCCAGTTGCTTCAAGGCCTCTCTCTGGTCACTGGTGCTGCCCTTTTCCTGTTTCAACTGAGACTGAGGCAGGAGCAGCCAATATGGATGCGGTGGTTTTAAAGGAGAATAAGAAAAGGAGGACGTATCCTCCTTGTGTGTTTGTTAGTAGACATTTTCATTTTCACAGCTGGATTGTCAGAGAATGGCTTTGCCTCTGCTAGAAGGGAGAGCCATCTGGGAGCTGCACACATGGGAAGAATTGTAGGTGCGAGCCAGTCACTGCAGCAGATATACCTTCACATTTCTATTACCAGTTCTTACCTGTGAAAGGATGGCTTTATCTGTGTGTCTCATGCATAATTGCTTAGCAAGCTATTCATGGCACAGGCGAATGTGTTGACATTTTGTAGGTCTCTTAAATTAATTTTTAATGCACATTTTTTTTAACTGGATTGCAGTAACTTGGCTTGTAGGTTTGTCAGCTTGACTTGATGATCCATTTTACAGTGTGATTGTAAAAGAGAAATTGTCAGTGGACAAGAACATCAGAATGTTTTACTTTTTTCTTTTCTCTTCTCTGGGAACTACTACAGGCACAGCTGATTGCACAGTCCATAGGTCAAGCATTTAGTGTGGCCTACCAGGAATTTCTGAGGGCAAACGGAATCAACCCAGAAGACCTTAGCCAGAAGGAATATAGTGACTTGCTCAATACCCAGGACATGTACAATGATGACCTGATTCACTTCTCCAAATCTGAAAATTGCAAAGATGTATGTCTTGTTTTTTTCCATAACAGCATTAAGCTGCAGGGCCGTGGTAGCAGAAATTGAAAAGTCATTAATACTTCCTATAAATGACCTCAGTGAGCCTAGAATATATTCCCAAGTAGGACACTCTGTCATCAATGCTGTTTCAAAGGCAAACAGTGGACTCAAAATACATGAACAGTGAAATGATTTACCATTTGTGTTCTTTTTATCAAAAATTTTTCAGACATGTTTGACACCATATGTTAATGAAATTAATTTAAAACAGATTAAGAGAGTAATACAATTTAGCAGATTGCAGTAAACACCATAAAATGTGTAGAGGCATGGGTGTTTGTGAAAGTGGCTCATTTCAGATCCTTTAGAAGGATTGTATTTGCTGAAGGGATTTGCACTTTGGTTAATAAAGATGAGCCTGTGCACCACAGCAACACACAGGTAGTAGTTTTCCAATCCACAGTCATAAACTCTTGCAATATCTATTTAGCATTGTCCACTGAAGCACATGGCACCAGGGTTTCTTCCACTTCAGTTTCCTCTGCTCATATGCAGAAATAAGTTGTGAGTGGTGTTTCAGACTAAGCAAAATCTATATTATGTAGTGTTGATTTATTTCATGTTTGAATACAAATGAAATGTAGTAAAATTTTGTAATATTTTGTTTTGCCTTTGAATTAGAAATGCAGGTTGCAAATAAGGAGAGTTGGTTATATGAATGTTAGGGAGGGAGGATGTCAATCAGTTTTGCAGGTGTGAAGAAGCTTATTTTTTAAATCCTTTTTCTTATGATACAGGTTTACATTGAAAAGCAAAAGGGAGAAATCCTAGGTGTAGTGATTGTGGAGTCTGGCTGGGGATCCATTTTGCCTACGGTTATCATAGCAAACATGATGCATGGAGGACCAGCAGAGAAGTCTGGGAAGCTCAACATAGGGGACCAGATCATGTCAATCAATGGGACCAGTTTGGTTGGTTTACCACTCTCAACATGTCAGAGCATTATAAAGGTATGGAGAATATTTCTGGAAGTTACACGTTTTAAAAGGGTTACATGATAGGAGAGCAGGAAGCATAGAACTCAACTCAATGCTTACCAAATGTTTGTATAGCACTTCCCATTTCATGATCTTTAAACTACAGTGGCAATTATGCTACACCACTTTTCTGACTCCCAGAAAGTGAGCTGTGCCGTTTACTTGCACAGACAAGGACTCTGCAGAACTTCACTCTTGAAGAGAATATTTTGTTCAGAAGGAAGATATTACCAGATACACATCTGAAGACACCTAAAATTTTATGTGGCAAAAAGGGGCACGGGTACCTAATTGTGCTAGGCCTTAATAGCTGTTTAAATACCTCCTAGTATCGGCCAAAATAGAGCTGATGCTTCTTTCTTTTGTGGTTTATAACTTTTTAGAACTTTTAAACTTGGAATTAAAGACATACTTATCCTCTGTAGAAACTTTGCCCAAGTTATTTGAAAGTGTGACGCTTCTTCTCACTCGGCTAAATGGAATATTTTAATTAGAAGAGCTTTCTTCTAGTTATCAGAAAAGTGAGTCACTGCAAAAGGCATGCAGGTCAACTAAAACTGAACAGTGCCTGGGATAGCTGTAGCATACAAAGAGAATAGGAATTTTATCATCAGAGCTTCAAGAGCTGAAAAGATGAATCACTAGGGAATGTTTGAGATGATGCTATATGGACTTTGTTATTTATTGAAGTAGCCCCACAGAGCTCCTGCAGATCATAACATGTAGACATGTAAAGTAGTGTTGGTGGTGTACTATACAGAAATTTTTCACTATGTTCTAGGAATATGCCTGTTAACTTTATTTGTTTAGGCAACTTTTTGGTAACAGATTATATTATGTAATACTTTTTTTGCATTTTGTAGTTGTTTTAATTGCAAAATAAATTTTCCATTTTCAAAGTAAATTTAGAACATTAAAAAAATTTGTGAAGTAGTTTTTCTTTTTTTTTTCCCGTGGATTAGTTTCTTAATAGTTGGACTAAGATATTTGCTACGAAGACTTCCCATTTTGGTTTCCAAAAATGTTAATGCTGAGTTCTGATGAGTAATAGATGCATAAGTCACTGAACCAGCCATTTTAGATTCAGTGAGTAAAAATGATAGCCTGGAAGTGTAACATATTAAAAACATTGCCAAACCAGTCTTACATTTGTTAAGGAAGAAAAAATAATCATATTAAATATCTTTGTGCCAGCTTCAGTGGAACAAAACTCTTTGCAAATGTAGGCTTTTCATGTTAGCTATACTTGTTTCCTATCCCATACCAGTTTTATTTCTAAAACTGTGCTGAGTTATGCTTTTCTGACTCAGAGCCTTTTCAGGTGGAGTTTCATTGTGCTCATCTGTACTTTCTCAAACAGAAACAACCAGCTTCACTGTTTCCAGCTTTTGCAGACCTTTCTCTTCCTCACTGATGCTTACTGCTGTTGCCATAGAAACTACTAGCCATTTATTTTGTCCTTCTAAAGAGATGTTAGTCTGTATGTTTACAGGTCATAACCATTCATCTGCAGGTGTTCATGTAGCACTTCTGGTAACAAGTGTATACACCACTGAGTGATCTAAGCACACATTTAAATGTGGCAGAAATATATCAGAATTTCAGATTTCTTTAGCATGCTGTAAGGACTCATATGAAAAGACAAGAATATTACATAGATAAGAATATCTTGCAAGCACTCCAAATAAGATAATTTCAGTATTGTAGATGTAATCTCTGCTTCTAATTGACCATAAACCAATTGCAAACTGACAGAGCTCAGAAGAAGCGTTCCATATGTAGTGGTTATTCCCTAATTGTATTATGCTACTTGTAGCGTATTCAGAAGCATCTAGTGCTGATGACTATCAGAAGCAGACTCAGAGACTAGATAAGCAAATAAGTTGGTCAAATGATGTGATTGTTTTGTTTCTGATCAGCATATACTACCATTCTGCGTAATACTTGAATTTAGCCACTTTTGAAATATATGCACTTTCTGTAAAATTAGAAAATTATTTATTGGGGACCACATTACGTTTTTTTTAAGGAATACATACAAATAATTTGCACTTTCATCAGGTAAGTAAGAGTGCAATGATACCAACTCTGTTGGGGCACATAACCTGACTAAACTCAGATGACATAGTTTAGACATCTAAATTCCTCATAGAAATGGGCATCTCCAGTACTCTGCATGACTCCTACCCTCCTGAATCTAGAAGGCTGAGGCAAAAGCCCTTCAGACTTTTGAGTAAACATCATACCCACAGCTTAGTACAGGTTAATTAGTCGCTGTCTTCGTCTGTGTTGTGAAGATTGATGGCCCTTAAGCATCTGTTGTGTGCTGCAATTCCTAACTGTAGTGGAGGAGTCCATAGTCATGGAAGAGATGGCATTTGGACCTTCTTTCTGCTGAGAGCTGAGTAGAGGCACTTCCCACAGCCATGTGCTTTGCCATTTTGTGTTTGCATGCCCATTCTCTTGAAGCCACTTTCAGTAATTAGCCAAGCTGAGCTCAGCACTCTGTGCAAGTGGGGGCAGCTGTTTCACATGTGATGATTGCATCCAGTTTAAGGCACCGACAAGAAAAGAGACTAAGGCAGTTCACTCTGGCAGGTTGCCAGTCTAGTTATTCAAGTCACTACTGAATCTGGAGTTTAGCTTAACAGAATCAGCAGCAGTAAACTGGATGTAGAGACTTCAGTGTATTACCCTACCTATATTAGGGCTTATTTTTCAGAATTTATACTTTGAGGTCAGTGTCAGACACCTGTTAGTTGCAATGGGACCCAGATTTCAATTGTACACATAAAAAGAATTCAGTAGTTACTGGAATTGGTAGGTGTTGTATTAAGTAAGGTGGAAGTTGCTGTATTCTTTATAAAGCATTTCTTTCTTGATCTGGATTTTATTTATGTATTTATTTATGGCTAATGCTTTGTGTGAATGAAGTGTATCAGAAAAATACCTGAACTGTCACCAAGAGTTCTGAATACTTGAAGCTGTGAAAGGGATCAGATTGCAGTTATGTGCGTTTTAACATTTGAGCTTTCATGGAGCCATAGAACCACAGAGTCTCTCAGGCTGGAAGTCGCCACTGAAGCTGCTCTAGACCAACACTTCAGCTCAAAGTAGAGCAGGTTGCTTAGGGCTGTGCCCACTGGGGTTTAAATAACTCCAAGGCTAGATACTTCACAACCTCTGTGGGTGATCTGTTTTAGTGTTTTACTGCCCTGACAGTAAAAATAAATTTTCCTCCTTCAATTTTCTTCTGTTAACAAGGAGTTCATGATGAAAGTGATATAACTCATTTAGAAGCAAGGGGGAATGGAAATTAGGAGCATTGCTTATACAAGCATGATATGAGCAGGACCTGCCATTTGCTTGACAGAACTGAAAATATCCTATTAAGGAAGCCATTTATTTGTAACTATCTTAGCTACTTATTTAAAATTTTATTTACCATCCAAAGTCATTGGCTTTTTTTGCAAGCTGCATAAAGGAGGCTGAGGGGTGACCTCATCCATGTTTACAAATATGTAAAGGGTGAGTGTCAGGATGATGGAGCCAAGCTTTTGTCAGTAATGACTAATGATAGGACAAGGGGCAATGGTTTTAAACTGGAGCATAGGAGGTTCCATGTAAATATCAGGAAAAACTTTTTCACTGTGAGAGTGACAGAGCACTGGAACAGGCTGCCCAGGGAGGTTGTGGAGTCTCCTTCACTGGAGACATTCAAAATCTGCCTGGATGCGTTCCTGTGTGATGTACTCTAGGTGACCCTGCTCTGGCAGGGGGGTTGGACTAGATGATCTTTCGAGGTCCCTTCCAACCCCTTGGATTCTGTGATTCTGTGATTCTGTGATAAACCTGTTTAATATTATTTTTATACGTGATTTGTATTATCAAATGAAGAAGTTGTTGACAGGAAAATAGTTTTCTTAAAACAACTGTGTCAGCTTTTTGGTAAGAAAAATGTTGTGTTTTATAACTCACTGAATATTCTGATGCTTGTGTCTGGCATTTAGTGATCAGATTCTGTTACAATGCATACAAAGAGCTGTTTATTCAGGGCTGTTCCTATGTCAAGATTGTAATATTCCTTCCCTCAGTGCTTATCTTAAATGTTTCACTCTGACTTTGCCAGTGTTTTCCATGGTGATTTCTTTTCACAGGGTTTGAAAAACCAGGCCCGGGTTAAACTGAACATTGTTAGGTGTCCTCCAGTAACCACAGTCCTGATCAGGAGACCAGACCTCAGATATCAGTTGGGCTTCAGTGTGCAGAATGGGATTGTAAGTAGTTCCACACTCCTTGGTTAAACTTTAGTATACATGAAACTCTTACCTGGTTGTGGGTAAGTTTCAGTGTGGGAAGAGAGAAGCTCTTCTCCCTTACAGCAAGCAGGACTTTGCACATGTGTTAAGTCTTGAGATACAAAAGCTGAGTTAATCAGAGTTGTTATTTTTCTTTGGCTCTACTTACTTCACAACTTTAGTGTCAGCCAGAGGAACAGAAAAGCTGTTTTAGGTTAGAGAAACAAAAATGTGTAGCAGAGACTGTTTTCAATCTGCATCATTCAGGTCTCTAACCAAGTCACTGCATGATCGCAAAAGAATATAGTCTGTGATCTTCCGTTGTAAGGTATCTGCATCCTGAACTTTGTTAAACTGTGGTCCTTCATACACTCTGAAGTTTCCAAACCACAGGACATGTGATATACAACACAAACAGCCTTTTCTGACAGTTTGTTCTGTTCTGGAAGATAATATCTAGTAGTTATTTCTCACTAACAAATTTGACTTTGAATCAGTGATTGATTACGTTGTAGAATTTGTTGCAAGCCTCTGTGTTTAAATGCTGATTCACAGTCTACAGACAAAAAATGGGTAACCTAAAGCCTCTCTTCCTTATCCAGACCCTGATAAATTTGTCTTTTCCTTTCCAGATCTGTAGCCTTATGAGAGGAGGTATAGCAGAGCGAGGAGGAGTGCGAGTTGGCCATCGTATCATTGAAATCAATGGGCAGAGTGTTGTAGCAACACCTCATGAGAAAATTGTTCACATTCTCTCAAATGCTGTTGGTGAGGTAAGAGCAGGCAATGTGTCTAGGCAGTATAACATAGTTTATCGCTGTTACCAGTAACAACCAGTGGAAACCAGTAATAAGTGGAGTCCCTCGAGGGGCCATACTGGGACCAATACTTTTTAATAACTTTATCAGTGACATAGACAATGGGATTGAGTGCACCTTCAGCAAGGTTGCGGATGACATCAAGCTGAGTAGTGCTGTTGATAAGCTCGAGGAAAGGGATGCCATTAGATGGACCTTGACAGGGTTGAAAAGAGGGCCCACGTAGCTCTTGTGAAGTTCAAAAAGGCCAAGTTCAAGGTTCTGCACCTTGGTCTAAGCAATCTTCACCATCAGTACAGACGGGGGGACGAATGTGTTGAGAGCAGCCCTGCAGAGAAGGACTTGGAGATATTGCTGGATGAAAAATTGGACATCACCCAGCATGGCTGGGCACTTGCAGCCCAGAAAGCCAGTCGTATCCCGCATCAAAAGAAGCGTGGCAGTACATTGAGGGTGGTGATTCTTCCGCTCTGCTCTGCTCTACTCTTGTGAGACCTTTACCTGGAGTATTGCATTCAGCTCTGGTGTCCCCAGCACAGGAAAGATGTGGACTTGTTGGAGCGGGTCCAAAGGAGGGCCACAAAAATGTTCAGAGGGCTGGACTACCTCTCCTATAAAGACAGGCTGGAGAGTTTGGCTTGCTCAGCCTGGAGAGGAGAAGGTTCAGGGAAATCTTACAGCAGCATTTCAATATATAAAGGGAACTTATAAGAAAGATAGAGACTTTTTACCAGGGCCTTCAAGTAAAGGCCCTACCAGGCCTTACCTGACAGGCCAAGGGGCAACAGTTTTAAACTGAAAGAGGGTAGATTTAGGTTGGACATAAGGAAGAAATTTTTCACTATGAAGGTGGTGAGACACTGGGACAGGTTACCCAGAGAAGTTGTGGATGCCCCATCCCTGGAATTGTTGAAAGTTAGCTTGGGTGGGGCTTTGAACAACCTTATCTAGTGAAAGATGTCCCTTCCCATGGCAGGGGGGTTTGGACTAGATGACGTTCAAAGGTCCCTTTCAAGTCAAACTGTTCCATAATTCTGTGATTCTACCTCTATAATCCTGTTACTGTTCAAGTCTGAACAGTGGAAGTGAGAGCAAGCCAGCACAGCATTTCTTTCATTATTTACCTATAGTTCTCCTCTGTTTTAGAAAAACCCTAATCTGAAAATATGAAGTGCCCACAACTTCAGATGGTTCGTTGATACCAAACATACTGTTTCATAAAATCACCATCTGCAATACTTTAATAAGGGTATCAAAACTGAGGTTTTTATCTTTCTCTTCTGTCCGGTATGACCTTCGCTAGTTCATTTACCAGTGCTCTGTTATAGTGTCTGTGTTAGGAACACTGATTAACTTGTTTTATTTCCTGTAGATTCATATGAAGACTATGCCAGCTGCCATGTACAGACTGTTGACTGCACAAGAGCAACCAGTTTACATCTAAAGCTGACACCTCACCATCACAATGTGCATGGAGAATGTTTTCCTCATTAGTGCTTGTCTCTAGTGCTGCATTTCTGTGTCTGCAGAGACATTTCTTTCTTTCTCCTTCTCTCCTTCACAGACACAAACACACCGTCTCTCTCTCCTCCCTCCCTTTTCCCTCTTCTCCCCACCATTTTCCTGTATTTGGGGATGGGGCAAAATATATCTAATGGGACTATTTTGGTTGCATCTCTTTCTCAAGTGAAACTTCATGCAGTTTCACATGCAAAACAGGAAAATAGCGGCGTTGTTCACAGCAGGATTCACAAAGAAGCTTGACTCTGCTTTGCGATACATTACCAGTTTTATTTTTGTGGCTATAATTTGGCAAAATGAGTTAATTAAATGTTGCTGAATGAAATATGTCTTTAGCAAACAGATGAAAGTATATGGTGCAATGTGTTCTCTTGAATATCCTGCATGTGACTTCGCATTTCCTGCTCTATTTTCCCACAGGCACTGAGCTCAGTATGAAAGGTTTATGTCTGTAGGGAAAGTAGAATACCAAAAGGATAGTTTTGCCCTCAGGTAGAATTACATGCTTATGAAGACTCAGTAAATGCTGCTGTTGTAAAATGTACTGTCCAAATACAGACCCTTTAACTCCCCTCTGTCTACTATCTTCATGATAGTAGGACCCAAAAGGTACTCTGTGAGTTGCTGAAACATGTTACACCTGCATTACTTACACTAAGTAATTTGGGAGGCATTTTTTATAGCTGCCTCCCTCTCTTTGCCCCCAGCTTTTCTTCTTTGCTTTCTTCTGCTTTGTTTTTAAATGCAATATGTCTTTTATAGTCCCTTGCCTATTTTAGACGCGGGTTGGGGGGGGGCGGGGAATATCTTTAAATATCTACAAGAGAAATAGTGAGGGGCATTCCTGAATAACTACACTTTTTCTAGGCTCTTAATTCCTAATTTGGTGCACACAGCTATGTGTGCTGGTGTATATAGACATTTTTAAAGTTGCGCTTGCTATTTATGAAGTTTGAATATAAGAGATCTGCAGACTATTATAAGTAATTTTGCTCTCTGAGCCAGTTTTAACATATATTTTTGTCCAAAAACCTGTCTAATTTTATTGACTTTCTCTTTAGTTCATTATATAGCTAACAGTGGAAGGGGTAAGGTGGGAATAAACTTATTTATTTTTTTATATAATTTAACTTGTGATTTTTTTTCCATATGTATGGCACTTAAAGGAGCTATGTGTGTACTGTATGCACTTGTATGAAGATGATAAACTGTAGGGATGTATGAAATCTAGGATTTGATTGGCTTCTAAGTTGCATGCTAGAGACAAAAGGGGAAAAAAGGGTTGGGTTTTGGTTTTTTTAAGAGTAGGGGAGGGGGGAAGAAGCAGTGGCTTTTCTTCCTAGTGAGAGGAAAATTCTCCATTCTCTGTAGTTACTTTTTACCAGGACTGTATACTGGTGTTAATGCTGAAATTGAACCATGCATTTAGTCCAGGCTAGTATGTTGTTTTCTTTTAAAGAAATAATTTCTGTGTTTTACTGTGATAGAAAGGCTCAGTGAGACGAAAACAAGAGCAGGCCACCAACAGCCACACACCACTTCTGCTTTGCAAATGCACTTGGTCATTTGGTCACTTGTTCCTCGATTTCTATGAGGTGGGCTGTGCAATCTAAGCATTGTTTGCAGTCCAGTAATGATACCTCGACATTACTATGGGGATTCATGGAAGTGGATGTGTGTGTGTGTGTGCGCGTATGCACACTTGGTGGCAACACTGCTGAGAGCCAGTGAGCACTCTTGCCAGAGGTCCATTTTTGGCTTTCTGAAATCATGGGTTAATCAAAGGTAAAGAATAAACTTTGTATTTCAGTGGACAGTAAATATTTAAGGGGATAATTAAGTGGTGCATAAACTATTGTAGTAAGTGAATATGTTTTAGTGTTGAAATTAATGTATGATGACTTGATTTCACTGCAGTTCATGTTGTTATATAATTTAATCCAAATCTCCAGAATATCAGATTGCACAAGAGAGCAGTGTTAGTATTCCAGGTTAGTACTTACCTCTGCTACCTGACTGATACAACTAGATAGTGAATGAATTGTAAGTATATTGTTTGACTGTAGACATCTGGTTTATGATAATTTGAACTTTTTCCCAGAAATTTCCATATATATAGTAATATATGTAAATATAATATATAACCATGTACAAGTTAGAATATTATATACAGTGCAGCCTTTCCATAAGTTGCCTGAGAAAATTTGGTGAACTCTTGAAGACACAGTTACCATGCTTCTGGTTCCTGCTATGTTTACACTCTCAGCTTCACTTGTTCCTGTGGTTCTGTCCAGCTCTTTAGCTCACTTCACTGGGAAATGATGAAGACCTGAACATGCAAATGTATGTTAGAATGAAACAACTGTTTCTTTGAAAATCTTGCCGCCAAGATTCTGTGAAGCTACTGGCACTTGAGTGCTTGGTTCATGGTAAATAGGTGCTTACCATTAAGCAAGTGAATGCCTGCAGGATCAGAGTCTAGCAAAATTCTCAGTTTTTCCAATTACAGTTTGTGGGTAAGATTTCAAAACTGGAAAGTGTGTGCACACTTTTGATGACAGTCTTGTAAACAATCCCATTTTACTTTGTAAAGGGAAAGGGTTTCAAGAAAAAGGAGCTCGAAAGGAAAAGCTGGCAGTTCTCTAGACTGTTGCAGTTTTTAGATCACATATGTGAATTTTTAGCAAATTCGAAGGAACAAACTGCTCGTTTACATTCCTTCTTCAGTGACAGACCTGAATTCTTTTTTTCATCCTTTCTGCTTCATACAGTCTAATTAACTCTTCAGTGTTTACATTAAGGATAAAACATCCTTTATATTTTTTTTTGTGTTGGCAAGTTTCACACAACTGTTTTGAATCTTTTTTCAATTTGAGACTCAGTTGGGATTTCCATGTTTGCTTGCTTTCCTTGTTTTCTAACTGAAATGTATTTCTGAAGACAGCAATGTGGTTGAGATCTCCTGTACATATTTAGCTCAGTAGCTAGGCTATGAAGTTGTACCATTGTTCTGTAAAGAGGGTGAATAGAAATTATTGTAAAGCGTTGGGAAAAGTATAGTATTGTATTTGTAACAATATTGTTCTTTGTAAATACTGAACTTGGTGACATTTCTCTTTATATATATANTATATATAAATATATGTGAGCCTGGAATGTTGATACTGCACATCTACTGAATGTAATTCCTCTGATGTTTTTTGCCACAGGTCTCTGACCTCTAATGAAGCTGCAGTGGTTTGATTTGGGGGCAGCGTGGGGGGGAGGAGTGGGATTTTTGTTTTGGGTGGGGCAGAGTGGGGGGCTTCTGGCCAGCTATTTTGTTGTGATGTATTTACTGTGCAACATTCCTTTATTTAACAGAGCGCTAATGTCTGTAAGATTTGCAACAATAAAACACAAAACAAAAATACCTCAGACAAGCCTGAGAGTTTGCTCATACTGGCCCGGGGGTTGGCTTGCCCATAGTGAATGTGTGAATGCTTGGAAGCTGTCTGAACTTCTCTTTTGCCACTTAGTCTGGAGTACTACTGTATGTGTTTCTGCAGATGTGAACCAATGCTACTAACTTTATTTTTAGAAGAGCATTATTTTCAGGTAATGAATTACCGTAGTGCTCCTAAATGAAGCTGATTCCTTACCTAAGGTTACATCACAATTTTTACTGTATGAAATGTTACCACATTTGAATCTTCCAAAAATATGTTATTTCAAGATGTCTTTTATGTGACAGAAATATTATTTCATTGTCTGAGTAATTTTAAATATGCTTTTTTCCCAAATGTGGCCTTGCTAAACATCCTTCACACTTACTGTCATTTCTGAAACCACTGTTTTTCTTCAAAGGTCATCATCTTGGTTTATTCTTGAAGACCTAATACGATTTGAATAAATAAAAGTAGAATTGTAGTATGTCTGTCCTTAGAATAAATCCTGGAACTGCCTGTGCTAAGTTTAAATATATTTGTATAATGAGAGATTGATTATGAAAGACATTATGGTATTTGAAAGTCAAGCAGCAGAAGGCAACAAAGGAACATTTCTTCAGGTGAGACTGCATAGGATTTTCTGTGCTTCATAGGCTGTCTTGAGTACTTTGAAACTACAGAAATGAAAACATACACCAGTGCTGATTCAGAAGAAAACTAAATGTGGGCCTTCAACCACTGAGTGGCTATTCATAGCATGAAATACAAGTATTGCCAGCATGGGAGAACAAAGTATTTCACCTTGTTTGCTTGAATGATGGACTGGAGAAATTGTGGTATCTCTGGTAAGTGGTACAGCAAACAGGCTGAGCTGCTGTCTCTGTTTCCCTGTCTGCCACCCTCCATCCTCCTTTTTATTACTGTTCTTGTTAAAGCTTTACTTTCCATCTTCTACATTACAAACTTCTCTGCATTTCAGTGGATAAACCTGCCTGGCTTTTTCTTGGGATGTTTTTCTTGCCCTCACCTCCAGTGTTTTAATTGTTTGAATCCATACTGGGAGGCTGAGCAGGCTCCACCCCAGTTCCAGCACCCTGTAGTGGTGGTGCTGATACTCTGTGATATCTGATAGCATCTGAGAACAGGGCTGGAACAGGACTATGATTTACATAAATGTCCAGTGTGGGACCATATGGTAGCAGTCCTGACCTGATGAACATTGTACATGGAGAAGTCAGTAATCTACATGTTAGTTAACCTGAGCAGGCCCAGGACTGTGCCGTGCTGCTCTGTGCTGCTGGTGCAGTGTGGCCTTCAGGGATTTACCTTGGCTAGAGCATAAATTTAGCTGGTTGATTACAAGAGAGGAGTCTGCAGGCACTGCAGTATTGCTTGGTACTGGTGGTGACACCACTTGTGTATCCTTGTCTTTGTCTAGAAGTGCAGCAGTAAGTTCTCATGTGAAAATCCTTTTGTTTAACAGTAAAAGTGATGAATGGAGTTGTTTTCTTCTAAGAAAAACTTTGTAACATCTCAGATGACCACCATGGGGTAACTCTTGAATGGATGGGATCTGCACAACTTGTTGCACCCTGATGATACACCTGTCTGATGCTGCACAACTTGAGCTTCCCAGTGTCTAAAGGGATATAAAATTAGCTATACTATCCTCCTTATAGCATTAGCTCTAATAAATAGTATTTTTAATGAGACTTTACAGAGTCTGAGTGACTTTTTTACTGGGATGATAACAAACCAGCATCTCCTGGTGCTGGTTCTATCAGTAAGGCGAGAATAATGTGCTGCCATTAAGTGAGAAGGTCACTAAGCCAAAAGAGCACTACTTTCAGACAGTTTGTATTTTAATTACAGTTGGCAAATTAACAACTTTTTAGAACTCTTTTAGAACTCTGAACACCGGTGTTTACTGAAAGTCTGCTTTATATCTGAAGGTCTGTGTTTTATGACTGGAGCTTTTAATTTAAACCATAAGACTGATAATTTGCAAGGTTCTTCGATACTGCTTTTGACAGCTGCTTCCACAAGAGTAGTGTATAATCATACCCCATAACTGCACACATTACCAAACTTCAGAGCCAAGAAAATGTTTCTGTTTTGTAACTTCAAATAACGTGGCACATGAAATGTCCAGATTGTGAATGTGCATCCTGGTGGATTTTCTTCCTGGCTTTTCAGCAGTGTGACAGCCACTGAAGAGTGATTTTGTTGGCCTCCACAATGAAGTGCGGCTGTAGGTTGTAAGTTGTATGTAACAGCTCATTAGGGAAACTGTTAGATATCGATGTGCTTGGGGTACAGGAATAAGATGTATATATATATTTAGCAAACAGAACCGTGTATGAAAGGACATTATCCATGAATCTACATGCTGACTTTTTTGAGGGAGGGCAGCAGCAATTCTTATGAAACCATAGAATTTTAACAGCATGTTAATTCAGAGGGATGCTCCTCAGACCTAGTGCAAAATAACTGCAGCATGTACGGGAAGGGAGCTGTGGTTCATTCTTAAAGAGGTTGTTTGTTGCTGTAAATGTCAATCCTAACTGCTTCTGTTTCTGTAAAACACTCTAGGAGGGACTTTTTTTTCTTCTCCTGTGCAATGTTTTTGAATACTCTGATTTTCTCTTCCATTGATCACCTGGCATGACTGCTCTCCTGGAATTCTCTCCTACTTTGAAACCTAATGTCTATTTTAGATGTTTATATTCCAGCTCAGCCAGACAACATATCTATAATTTATGCTAATTCTCATGATTCACAGCAGCAATTTTGTCCACAGTTTTTCCCTCTGGCAGATTTTACCAATGAGCAAATTAATTAGACAGTGGAGAAATGTCTCTCTAAGCAATTGGCTAACAGGTTTGTGCCCTCTCTCTCCACCATGTCATTTCTGATAGACTGTGTGCATACATGTGTAGGGATAGAAGGAATGGGAAAGATGTAAGCATGACTTTCAGAGAAGTAAACTCAAACCAGGTAGGTTTTTTCCACTTACTTGCCACTTCTTCACTAATGCTTCTTCCTGCTGTCTACCCCGTGTGTACTCTGCCTTTTCTCCCTGTTCCAGCCCATACAGCATCTTCCATGTGTTCTGTGAATTTTCCCACTGAGTGAGGAGATGTGTGCGCTGCTTCTTCTCAAGGGAGGCATGTTCCAGCAAGACCATGGGAGTTTGGGAAATGTACCCTGGCAGCAATGGGAAGAGAGACAGGATGACAGATGGCACAGAGCTGTGTCCTTTCCTGTTTTAGAATACAAAGCTCTGGGACTAAGAGAGCAGTGTCTCACCCACAAATAAATTCCCATTGCTCTAACTGGTGGCTTTTCCATTGGGTGAGTGTTGCAGGAGTGGTGAAGACATCTGTGTTGGAGAGTGTTGTTGATGAAGGGAGACTTGTTCATTAGTTCTGAAGGCTGTCTGGATAGGAAATGAGACCACGTTTGCAAATGGAAAAGGGCATGAGAACTTTATCTTTTTAATGTATGATAGATCATAAAGCTAGTAGTTAAAAAAAACCAAACAAACAAACCACTGCTGGTGAGAAACTGGTTCTGATGAGATTTGCATAAGCTTTTCTTTGACTGATAAAAAACACTTTAGGAAATGAAAATGTTTCTTCTGTTGCTAAGGGCTGCACTATTACTGGAACTCTGATGATTAAAGTTAACTGCTAGACACCTTGTAGCTCCTGAAATCTTTGCATGTTTTAAACTTGTTGAAGTAGCATTAAGTGTGGTAAGTGTTCTTTACATTATCTCTCGCTGAGAATCTAATTATGACTAAGAAAAAGAAACTGGCTATGGCACTATGTCTTTCAGTGCCTAGAGATAATTGAATTAAAATGTGATACATCATTTGGGCATATGCATAACTATTTTTTTAAAAACTTGCAATGTTATTGTTCCAGTACTGGTAGAGAAACTTGCATCTTGGAAAACTACTCCACATCTGAGAGCACTATTTTGCAGTAGATTGGCTTCTATCTAGAAATTATTTCATCTTTTCTGGATGGGTGTGCCACAGAGAGGAGGGTGCGGGGCAGGCTGTAAATTCATGGCAGTCAAAGTGCAGTATTAGGTGTAGTGACTGAAGAGGCTGGGCACTAGTGGAATAAACAGTCCTGAATGATACATAATTGTTGTGGTTAGTGAGGACCTGGATATAGCTATAGTCCATAGCCGGGAATGTTGTCAAGTCACTGGTGCAGGAT
>VZRW01005398.1:31248-48219 GCA_013398125.1 Aegotheles bennettii
CGTCAGGGGAAGTTTAGGTTGGATATTAGGAAGAAGTTCTTTACTGAGAGGGTGGTTAGGCACTGGAATAGGCTGCCCAGGGAGGCAGTGGAGTCACCGTCCCTGGGGGTGTTCAAAAAACGGGTTGATGAGGCACTTGAGGCCACGGTCTAATCGTCAGGAATATAATGGGATAAAGGTTGGACTTGATGACCCTGGAGGTCCCTTCCAACCATAATGATTCTATGATTGTATGAACAGACCTAACCTCAGTTACACTGAGTCTAAAATGACCAAATGCTTCCGACTGATGGAGTCTTTCTATGCAGCAGAAACACTCTGCTCTGCTTCCACAGCTATGAACAGACTCTGTGTCATGTAACTGATGCTGGTTACCCAGGGTGCTGTGGTGGAAGTTGATAGGAGGAAAAGCAGAAACACATGGTGCAGCAGAGACATAAAAACATTCCACAAAATAGTAAATGTAATCCAGACAGGCATGCTCCCAATATTCAAAGTAGTTGTTACTAACATGACCCCTCCCCACCTACATTTTGTCCGTGTATCAGTAGCTACTTACGGGGATTACAATATCCTCTAAAAAAACTACAGGACTCTTGACTAGTGGGTTTTTAAGATTGTCAACAAATTCAAGGACTCTGCAGTCATACTAGCAGTTTTGCTACAGCAACTGGATTGCATCACTGACACCAAAGCAGCTGTGACAGACTTCACTGGCTCTCCACCATGGGGTTTTTTTTGTTGTTTTGGGTGAGTTTTTGATGCTATGAGGAGCAAGAAAAACAGTGCAAATTTATAGGCCAATACCAAATACCTAAGCTAATTTTGCTTTAAATTGCTCACATTGACAACTGCCCTTGCAAACTTTTAGATGCCAATGCACGAATACATTGACAAATCCTATATGCTTCCACCAACCCGCCCTCGTCCCCAGTCTAGCAAAGGCTACCACAGAGCCTGTTTCTAGATGTGGAAGCCTGAAGAGCAGCAAGACCAAGGTGCTGGGTGGAGATCTGGCAAAGCTCAAACTGTTGTAATGTAGGTACTTGGCTGGGAAACAGTAGCTGATTCTGCAGGTACTAGGTTGAAGGTGCTAACCTTCTGACAAACGCTCTTCCAAGGACTCATTAGATACACACTGACATAGAAAATCAAGTCACCTTGAAGTGACCGGCAGTGCAGCGCACTGTCGCTTTTAGACCGTTTCCACAAGGGATTGAAGGCTCTGCGGCTTGGTCCTTCTGCAGGCACTGGGCTTGCACTTGAAGGTGAAAGGCTCACTCTGCTGGAAGACTCGGGAATTTCCTCACCTGAGTAATCTGGAATAGCAAAGGTGAAGGAAAAGTAGTCAGAATAAAGCAGATCTGTAGAAACCATTATCAGAGATCATTACTAATTTTTTTGTGCTTTCTGCGCAAATCTGTAGTGATTGGACACAAAAGCCTAGAGGGGTATGTATTTGTGCATATACCCACGCTCACCAGTAACACTGGTCTAAAGCCTGCCTCAGCACTTGCAGAAACCTGTTCAGCCCTATGCAAGTGGAATGGCAAAAAAAAATAATAAATACAGCTTTCCCTAGTTGTAAACCTCACCTAAAATTACCTGATCAGAGAGAAGGGAACTATAGCTTTCTTGGAGAGAAAGCTAAATCTCACAGCGCCTGAAGTCCTCCTGCATATAAGCAGTTGTACCAGGATATGGCAGCATATGCTCATGGTGGTCAGTCACTGTTTGCAGCTAGGTAGCTCAGAAATCAGTCACCACTCCCTTAAGGAGGTTTAAAATCTTGTTTGATGAGGTTCTATATTAAAATAAAGATTTTCCTGAATTCTTGTGATATGTTTCATCTTTCCAATTAACCCATATTCCTCCTTTTCCTTAGGATGAAATTGTATGCTTTGATTCCCACAACTGCCATTTAGTGATCAGGACAGGATAAGGCAATGTATTTTTCATCAAGCCTGCTTCTGTACCTCCACCTGATGGCACCTGGAATATTACAAAAAACAATGTTCTTGCTAATACAAGAGCAAAAAAACCCAAACTAATGTAAACAATCTTTTATTCAGAACATGGCAAATGTTTGTGCTGCTACTCCCAACAGAAATATGCCCAGTGACTGAAGCATTCAAAAAAATTAAGGCTTGAATGATACATACTTGTTGAGCACAGCACCTTATCTCCCATACAGATGCAACCTAAAATCTCTATAGAGAAGAAACAACCTACATAAAGCATACACCAGGCTAGAAAGTCAAGAGGTAGGACCCAGCAACAGAGCACGGCAGACCAAGAATCAGGCAAGATTAAAGAATCCATCACCAACATAAGCTTTTTAACACCAGTGGCATTGTGCTAGCAGCCAGTCTTTGAGACACAGTGCCCTGTTACTCTGGAGAACTGTTTTTTTTAATTACTAAACAGATGAATGAACCAATTGCATGATCTTATGACAATTCTTCACAATATTAATGATTAATATTAATGCAGTCTATGGTTTCCTTACGAGGGGAAGAGAAGGGGCAGGTACCGATCTCTTCACTCCTGTGACTGATGGCAGGACTCAGGGTAACAGCAGGAAGCTGAATCAGGAGAGGTTTAGAGTAGATACCAGGAAAAGGTTTTCTACCCAGGGGGTGATAGAGCACTGGCACAGGCTCCCCAGGGCAGTGGTCACAGCACCAACCCTGCCTGAGTTCAAGAAGCGTTTGGACAACTCTCTTATGGCACATGGTGTGACTCCTGGGGTGTCCTGCAAAGGTACAGGCATTGGACTTAATGATCCTGTAGCGTCCCTTCCAACTCTACATGTTCTATGATTCTATGAAAATGTTTCAGATGTCAGAGAGATAACTAGCTTAAACTGGTGCATACTGGAAATGCATATACATAGTACGTGCTGATACAGAGCAGCTGCCAAGCATCCCCAGCCATCAGTAAAAGCCTGCATGTCTTCCTCTGACAGTTGGCAGGGGAAGTCCCATTTTGCTTGACAGGAGTACTTTTGAGGTCAGTAAAGCCATTCTAGCTGGCACAGAGAAGCTTATGGCTCCTCCTGCAGCTGACAGCCAGAATTCCCCTGGTTCTGCTGGCAGAGAGTAGTGCATAGCTTTAATTTCCGTTGGGAGCCATGCTCAGACAGTCAGTCCTAATGATGCCAAGGGAATCATGGCATCATACATAAATGCCTTGTCACAACAGACTACCGGCATAAACCGGAAGTTCAGCTTTTAATTATAGACTATTACTCTTCAGCAGCTGAGACAGCACCATAGTGGCTGCTGTGAAGAAAATTAACTTCATCCCAGCCAGATCCATTACACTTCCCCAAATAAAAATAAAGGAAGAGATAATGCTCAACATTTTTCCTTTTCTTAAATTCATTGCCCCTAGGAAGCTTTCACATCTAGAAGAAGCAGTGTTAATTTTCTTTATTAAGATGCTTACTTTCTTCTTCATCTGAATTTAACAGCCAGGCTAATATTTAAATGTCTCTTCACAGGTCTTTTTATTTAAAAAAAAAAGCAAAAAAAAATGGATGAACCAGTTAAAAAGATGAGGAGGAAGGCACAATTTACCACATGGGCTCAGGTCCACTTGATTGAAAAGGAAGTTTTTTAATACAAACAATGCCTCATCATAGTTTGTTTTGTTGTTGGTGTTGTTGGTTGGTTGTTTTTTTGTTTTATTTTTTAAACTTTCCTGACTTCCCCACCCCAAAGTGTCTTTACTCTCTCTGTTCTTGTGGTGTGAACATTGTGCACCTGGACATATAGCCATCTGTTGCACAAAAGAAACTAGCCCATAAAGGCAAGTTCAATTGAAAAGTAGAACAGATTTCCACCAAGGCTGTACTGGAAGAGCTGCCTGTCACTCATCTGGGAGCCAGTAATGCTTAACCACATGCTTACAACAAAGATTAGGCTGAAAACAGCTTGGAACCATTTCCATGGTTTTCTAAAACAATGCTGAGCAAAGCTTGATGTGGCCTCTACACATAGCCTAGCTATGTCCTGTACCAATACACAGAAACTATTTGGTAATTCTTCTGGTGCAGGCTGAATAACAGACTAATTCCCACATATAGCTTAACACAGTACAGCATTATTTTATCCTTTTCCTAATTTCATCAGCAACAAAATGTCAACAAGCATCATCATGTATACAAAACAAATGGAAGCACTGGAGCTGGACATAATTTCTTACAGCATATGTAAGTATAATCAGCAACTAACTTGTAGATTAGCAAGAAGGAAATATATCTTTATTATATCTCTAGAGCAAAAAACTTTATGCATTTTAAACATTAATCCCTGTTCCTACTACCCAAAACAATCATGATACTATATCTTGGGCTTGCAATAAGGTCTTTCAAAGAAATAATAATGCTGCTGCTACTTTAAGTCATATGGGTTGGCTAGAACTGTTCTAGAACAAAATTTTAAATGTACTTTTTACCTTGAGAGGCCTGCTTGTCACTCACTTCTCCCAAATCAACAACTTCCACAACACTTATTTGTAGTGCACTTTCCTGGAATAAAATAGAAAAAAAAAAATAATCACAAGGCACCATCATTTTTCTGGTATTTTCTAAGAACTGTAACATTCACCTTAGAAAGTGAACACTTTTGCTTAACTGCACAGTGACTGTGCAATATGTTTTAATTCCACTGCAAAACCAAGACTAGTGAATATCTAAAATTAACGTAAGTGATAATTAAAATCTTCAGTAAAATTTACAGCAAGCCACATTTGTAACCAAACATATTCTCCTGCTATTCTGAAATTAAAAGATACTTGACTTATGTTTACCACGTGCTTCATTGCAACCTTACTGTTATAGTGGGAAAACAAGTTACACTTTGAACTCCTGTGGGGTTGTACCTGCTCAGAGCTGTTCTGACTCTGCCTAGCTTCATAAGGAGGAGGTGGATCCAGAGGACAGAATACTTCAACACCTTTGATTCGTGCTCCATAAATATGGGGCAATGGAATCACATCAGAGCCAAGCATCCTGCAACAAACAACATGTGACTCAGTCAGTATGGCTTTCCAGCTGCAAAAAAACATCATCTGCTACCAAACTCCACTGGCTTTCCCATGCCAGCTCACATTTTGGGATCTCAGTTGCAGTTAGGGTGAGTTAGAGCTGCAAGAGATTTTCCCAGAAGATGGCAGGAAATTGCTCCTTCGGCAGTGCCTCTCCAATGTGTTCACCATAGCTTCAAACATCTTTGGGCAGTACTGTGCCTAAGAACCCATTTCAGTTTTACTTCAGAGATTCAGTTTTGTTTCAAGAGATTCAAATACAGTCACTCAAAATGCAACAGCTTACCTCTGATTTTTGTGAACTACTAAATTCTTAATTATAACAAATTCAAGATATTTCTGGTCTCATATTTTATATTCAGATACAGCTGCACAGAAAAAGGCAAACTCAAACTAAAGGCTATTTTTGTAATGATGCTTGACTAGAAATGTTACAGTTGATCAATTCAGGAAGGTTTGTATGAGGAAATGTGCCTTGTGGTTAACCTTACTTCTCAGTTTTCAAAGAGTTCTCTGAAACTTTAAATACAACAGAAATCCCAAAGACTTTTTGCTGTATCGCATTCCTCTTAGGAGGTAGCTCTGAGATGGAAGAAAGCGGAAAAGTGCCTGGAGAAGCTTTTTGGCAAATGCTGATTTTGATGACACAAGTTTACATTACCTCATTAACACTGGAATAAAGTGTGGTGGTCAACAGCAGACCTGTCAAGGGGACCTTCCCCACACAATCTTCAGAGAAGTCTGTGACTCAAAGCATCTCAATTTTTCTCTGCTTTTTATTACATTCTAAATTTCTGATTTGGTACTGAGCAACACACAAGTCCATGCGTTTTGCTCCCTGGACCCATGTCAGGCTATGACTAGTGGAAGCAGTCTCTCCACAAAGAAATGTTACACAGGCGCAAGTCCCTCCTCCCAGCGTTCAGGGCTTCTCAGAACACTGATTGGAGGGAACAAAGATGACTGAAAATCTGAGCTGAGAGGAAAGGGCAGAGTGAACAGAAATGCCTGCAGAAGGCTGCTTATAGAGAAAAAGAATAAAACTTCTAAAAAGAGAACTGGGGAGCACTTTTGTGAAAGGTACCTGTCAAGGTAACTGAGATAATCCATGTAGAAATTTGAGGATTTGAGAAGAGATCTTGATAAAAGATATTTTTTCTTTGAGAAAAGATTTTGATAAGTGGTCATCACTTTAACCTTAATAGGGGAAATACAACATGTTAAAATAGCTTTTAATTTCAGAATAATTTTGGAGTACGATGGAGACTGATGCTCCATTGACATTATTTCTTCACATTTTCCAGTATGTTCATGCTGAGTTTATATGCAATGTAGGCCACAAAATTATATACTTCTTGAACCTTAGTTTTGATTTTAAACATGATGATCTGGCCTACCCACCTCAGTCACACCTAGAAAATCAGTTTTGCATGCAAGAATTATATGATGTTAAAACTTACTACAGAATGGTACTTCTAGACCCCAGGAGATTTGTTGCTGCCCCAGATGGATTGCCTGCTCCATTAAATTCTCATGCCTCACAACACTTTGTATTTTATTCTGCAGATGGGAACTCAGCTGTAACTGTTAATGTTGTTGTGCCAATCGTGAAAAATAACTTAATTGCCATCTTCTAATTTAGAAGGCTAGAGGTAGGAATTGCCCAGGTATGTGTAATGTTAGTTTGTTTTGTCTACCACTAAATAAGACAAATACAAAAGTTTTCCCATGAACAAATGAACAAACCAATTAATTGGCTTTGCTACCAGCGCCTCTGGCTCTGCAATTTAAAGGGTGAAGGAGAACAGCTACCAGTTCCAGTCATGCCCTTGGCACATGTTTTGATTGCCACAGTGATTCCTTTTTCAAAGGGATGTATCTGTTTTGGAGTTGCCCCAGGTGCAGCTTGCAGATTGTGACTCGCCACCCTGGGTGCAGCTCCTGTCAGCCCCTTACTGCAGAAAGGTTTTGGATGCGAGCTCTGTGGGAGCTCGGCACAGAAAGCCAGGTCACAAACACAGCATGACATTCAGGGTACAGAACAGGCTGAGGGGGAGGGAGAAGTGTGAGAAGGCTGACTGAGAAAAGGCCGGGTCCCATTCTTAGTGGCACTGCTGGACACCCTGGATCCAGCCCGGAGTGAGTCATATTTCCTCATATGCCAAGAACGGAAATTAAGCCCATCTGTTGCTTTAGCTTCTGCACTGCTGCGTAACTACCTTGAGCACCTTGAAACAAGTAGCCTGACTTCAGAAAGATGTCACCATCACTTAAATGTTATTATCAACAAGTTTTAATGCAGTCATAGCATAGGCAAGGTAGCTACTCAATATTAGACTGTAGAAGCCCTAAATACTGTTTGACAGCCTCTACTTCGCTAAAAATAGACAAAGAGAAATACTGCTGCTGGGAAGGAGATAACTATCTAGAATGACATGCCAGACAAAGAATGACAGCCCATTTTAAAGCAAGGGAACTGTGACAAGCATATTTCAATAAGTACCTAATCTTCCAAAGAGACCACTGCGCACACCACTTTGTTCTCATATTTAGCTTAAGCCAAGACTCACTCAGGAGGTTTTTAGTAACATTTAGAATTCAAGCCTGGTCTTTGGCATTTCAGATGACTTCTTCATGCTAAAATCTATTCCTGTGTCACATTACCATTTTCTAGGTAACCCCAGGATCTATAATTACCTCTGCAAGAACGATGGAGTCTTGGAAGTTGTGCACACTACTCCTGACAAAACACTGAAAGAAACTAAACAGTCCTGCACACAGCAAAAAGCAGTTTTAAATAAGAGTAGAAGGATACAGTCTGCTTGAGCATCACCATTTTTTATGTATAAACATTGTGTGTTCACAGCAGAATAGTGTGGTCCCACCTGAGTCAAACTAATAAAAAAAGGTAACCTGCAAGTTACTGTGAAGAGTGTATAACCACCTGCAGAATGAAAGATAACAAGTCACCACTGAAATCCAATAAATATAAGCACTAGTAAGTCTCAGTACAGCCAAATAACAAGGTTGATGATTAACAGAAAAGCCACATGATTTTTAGTCCTACTCTTCTTCAAAACAACATGCAAGAAAACAAAACTCCACAAAATTTGCATTCAATGTTTCATAAGACTAATTAAATCAAAGGTGACAGCCTTCTGCAACATAATTTTCTGCACATTTTCTCTTACTCACAAGAAAATTAACGCAGCTATTATTTTATTCTCCTCCAAATCCTTCTTCCCTCATATTTATATTAATGAATTAAAAAAAATGGAGGGTGGGGGGTGGGGAAGAGAGTTTACAGTGACTTGTGACTACCCTCCTTTTCTTTCTGATACATGAACTCATCCTCCCACGTTCACTCTCACTCCTCCTCCATTCCACAGCTGTCACTGCAGAGAAGCGCAGTGGTAACACTGGGTGCCCACCCTGCCTGACTGCTCACACCCGAGTACAGAAATAAGGGCAGTGACTACCTGGCCTGGCGGTACAACCAGAGCATACCCTTCAGTCAGCCCTAATTGCCAAGAGGGATAAGGGGAATCATTCCGAGAGGAAGCTCTGTGTGGGTCCAGGCTGCCATTCAGGGCTCTCCCCGGCTTTCTGTCACTGCCTCAATCGGCCCCTGAAAGCACCATAAAAGTTTTCAACCCTGTCAAACTGTGGTATTTTTCTACATAGAAGCAGCTCCTACCAAATCTAAAGTGAAAATCACAAAATTATACCTCTCACCCACACTGTACTTATGCTGCCTTCTAACTCATCAAGTTTTTTTTAGTTTGTCCAAAGTCACCAACCTTTTAACAGTTAATAAGAGAGAAAATGGTCTTATAAAAAATTATTATTATTATGCACTGTTTCCAAAAACACTGAAAGAAAGGAAGAGAGTGTAGAGGTTTACCTGTGACTCGTTCGTGGAGTACAAGAATGAAAAGTTTCAAAATAGGAGGGAGGTGGCACAGGTGGGACAAAATCATCCAGATCCAAAACATGATCTTGGTCTTCAATCTGAGATTCATCCTAATCAAATGAAAGTTCTGTTAAAAACCTGAAACGTAAAAAAAAGAGCTGAACTATGTAATCTAGTAGTACTGTTAGTACTGCTGTTAATAGCAGGCAATGCCTTGCACTCACTTACTATGCAGGATCTTCTTGTTGCAAAAACACGTAAGAAACGCAGGGCAGCCACTACCGAGCAAACTGTGGTGGTGAGAGCATTCAGGGTACAAAGAGCAAAGAGAAATTTCTGAAGAACATGAAGATTATTGAAATTAAAAGATTACATCATGGTATTTATAGATCACAGAATCACAGAATGCTAGGAGTTGGAAGGAACCTCAAAAGACCATCTAATCCAACCCCCGTGCCAGAGCAGGACAACCTAGAGCAGGTCACACAGGAATGCATCCAGTCGGGTTTTGAACATCTCCAGAGAAGGAGACTCCACAACCTCTCTGGGCAGCCTGTTCCAGTGCTCTGTCACTCTTGCAGTGAAAAAGTTCTTCCTTAGGTTCCCCGAAACCTCCTATGTTCCAACTTGCACGCATTCCCCCTTGTCCTATCACTGGACATCACTAAGAAGAGCCTGTCTCCATCCTCCTGACACTTATCCTTTACTTATTTATAAACATTAATGAGGTCACCCCTCAGTCTTCTCTTCTCCAAGCTAAAGAGACCCAGCTCCCTCAGCCTGTCCTCATAAGGGAGATGTTCCACTCCCTTAATCATCTTTGTGGCTCTGCACTGGACTCTTTCAAGCAGTTCCTTGTCCTTCTTGAACTGAGGGGCCCAGAACTGGACACACCTCTCTCGACCTACTAACCCCACCCCTTCTAATTCACCCCAGGATGCCATTGGCCTTCTTGGCCACAAGGGCACATTTCTGGCTCATGGCCATCCTTCTGTCCACATCAAAATAATGATAAACAAAAACAATCACAAAAATCACAGAAAATACAAGTATGATCAGTACAATTACTTCTTAGAAACATACATTACAGGTATTCTCCAAGATTGGAGTGATTTGCAAAAGCTTTTTTTGCCCTAATGTGTGTTCTAACAGAGAGACACAGCAGGGTTTAATACTACTCAGATGTGATTTAGTCCATCTATTCATCCAGGAATTATAACCTTCCTCTTAACTCTTCTGCGGGAAATCCAGATGTGATATCATCACCACTAAGAAATGTTAAAACACTTTTATATTTGAAGATTATGCTGTTTGGAAGCTGGATTTTAGCAGTTTGTAAGCCAAGAACGGCTGAGATCAAAAGACCAAGTGAAGGCACCAAACCACTAACTAAAATTTACACCATACTTACCCATGAAATCTTGTCTGAATTCATCTGTAGTTCTGATTGCATAAAACACAGAAAGGACAAGAACTGCATATTGCATCAGCAATGCACTGGTCAAAACCCCAGAGATAAGGAAAAAAACAAACACCTGTTACAGAACCATGAAGAGCTTCTGAACAGTGTGGAAGACCAGAAGACAACAGAATTTTTCACAGTAAGCACAGCAGTAACCTCAGCACTGCACTGTCACACAAAGCAGGGACATTATCAAAGCAGTCATGTTAAGCAGTGTGTGGTGGGTACCTTGAGATGAAAGTGAGCAGTACTGCACGATTTCACGTTGTACAGCTTCAGCGCAGTCTCTTGTTCTGTGCATTTAGTGAGATGTAATTCTTGACAGCAGAAACAAACCTTGTTTTCACCTATATCTACCTTTAAAAACACAAAACTCCACTTTTTAATTTATTAACTGTTTTATGCAACATTTTTACCTGCATAATACAGATCCTACGTGTTAAAATACACCTCTGACTGCAAAGCAGACTGGAAATATGGGCTCATAAAATGTAATTTATAAGATCAATACATCAAAGATTAATGCATTATAAAGCTATATTACACATACACCTGAAAGAAAGCATTATTGATTAGCTCAAGATGTTTAAATACAACTTTGTTGTAATCAAAGCTGCAGTTATTACTAAGCAATTTTAGTATTCATGCTCCTTCAAACAGCAGCCTGGGAATTGTTTCTTGAACTGCTGTGTAAGCCACCATACA
Source organism: Aegotheles bennettii (assembly GCA_013398125.1). Taxonomy (NCBI): domain Eukaryota; kingdom Metazoa; phylum Chordata; class Aves; order Caprimulgiformes; family Aegothelidae; genus Aegotheles; species Aegotheles bennettii. The sequence continues at coordinate 42,381 of VZRW01005398.1, forward strand.
TGGTGTACACCTTTTATTTGATTCATGAGTATATTTTGCATCTCTACAGATGGAATGAAACCCACAACTATAGTTTTAATCCAGTCAAATCAGCAATAGTTACATCTGTGCACCACCACTGTTTGTAACTTCCAAATTAATGTTGTCATCTTAGTTTTCAAGTAGAAATTCAATGTCTCTGTATCTAGAGATAATTGGGGGGGGGTTTTAGCTGTTAAACTCTCTATACTCCTAGTGTCAAAGGTCTTTCACCTACATAAACCACTACGAACAATTCATGGTTTCAGGAACACCATTCAGCTGTACCCTATGCTTCCAACCACAGAGAGCTCTGAAATGCTTGAAACATTTAACCATCTCATCTGGAATAACATTACCAGTTCTCAGTGCTGCTTCAGTACGTTGATATTGAGCGAATCTAGACTACCAGAGTGCTTGTAATGGACTCACTGCAAAACACCTACTGGCATGTTAGGGAACCAGAAGGAGCTTTCTTGAAGCAGTAAGTGAAAGAAAATAAATATTCAAAGACATTTTTCTACTTGTTATGACATTAATTTGAGAAAAATCTTTTGCAGTCTGTCCTTTCTCATGCAGGTTGCTTCTTCGTTAACTAGAAGTGTTCTGAAAAGCTAGTATGATTTGATCTACCTTAGTTTTTCCCCTCATAGTTCCTGCTGTAAGGTATCAACACAATGGTCCTCACCAGGTGAGGCAAACTAGGAAAGACAACCTCACCCACAGATTATCCTGACAGCTTTTTGTAGGTAACTCACCAGTACCCACTCAGGCTTTTTTCAACAGTTTATCTTTGTCGCATTATTATAACAATCCTTTATCACAGCTCTTAAATTACTGTATTAAAATCAGTGCATAATGCTGGTAAGTGGGATTTTCTAAAGATATATTTGGGATTGCACCTTACATAGCCCTATAAAATTGTCCAGAAAGCCTTGAACCACACATGAGCTTCAGACCCTGAAGACGGAGGTCTACCCTCAATGAAGTCAAACAAAACCACTTTTGGGCTAAGTATGGTCTTCTAATGAAGAGTAAAACCATTCAAAACATATCCTTCGGGGTCATCAGATACAGGAACTGAACAGCTTATGAAGACTACAATGGAAAAAACCCCACATGTTTAGGAACACAGACAACAGAAATACTGTTGTGGATTTCAGTGAGTCTGTTCACAATCTGAACTCAGTCAAGGCCCGATTCAAAGAGTTCCCTCCACCCCTTCGCTGTAGCTGCATTACTTGCATCACTGCATTAGCACATTCTGTGATTGCAGCACAGCAAGCTTATGTGGTGTGCCATGAAGAAATACATATAAATAAGTATGTCTGCTCACCAAATCGCATCTGGGTACACTGGACACAAACTGAAGGCCTTGACATCCTAATATAAATCCAGCCAGGCTCAGCAGAACACAAATGACAGACAGCAGAACAAAGAGGTTAGCCTGGAATGGCAAAACAGAGTTAACAGCAATGAGAACAGGATCACAAACCCTACTGAAGGAACCTACGGCAGTGCAAATCCCACTCCCAAACTGAAGCTGGGAAAAACACTCCCCATCTTTTCAAAACTCGCTGTGACTTCAGTGACTGAGGGTGTCTTGTCTTAGCCCTGTAGATGGTTACACCAAACACCCATGTCTTTGTCTCATTATTCTGCATTAGTATTTCAGTAATAAAATACATGCAACTACTGAAAAGTACAGGCAACTGAAGGTTTTTCTGGAGTGCAAAGTACAATTTGCAAGCTGTCCAGCTTCCACTGTATGTCAAGTCCTTCCGCTGAGTTCACCTCACAACACAATTAGATCAGTAAGAAACCTGAAGAGGAAACATTTTAAGACAACATTCATTCTGCATAGAATTTCCAAAATTATTTTGCATCACAAATAAATGAAAAATATTTGTCCCAGTACAGTGAGGAGAGACACATTTAAAGGATTTATATGGACTTATTTAAGGGTTATATGATTTTATTCCCCCCTGGCTGCTAAAACCAGAACACCTCCATTCAGAAAGTGGACAACACCTGCAGTTTTATAAAGTATCTGAAAGACCAGAAATGGCAGGAGTAATAGAGTACTTGAAAAAGGACAAGCAGAAGCAGTGGATAAAATGAAGTCTTACTTTCACATATGCCTTTACAATCTGCAGTCTGTGCTTACATGAGACTTGGGATATGGATGTTAAACACACATAAGAACTCTTCCTGTCCCAATTCATACATGCAAAATTTTTCTGTAGTTCAGAAGGGAGTACTATGGGTAAGACTAGTACTTTAGAGACAAATAAAAATAACAAGTTCTTATCCTGACATGTTTACATTTTAAACACTCAATTCTACAAAGCAAGTATCAGGTCTTTAATGTCCGAAAGAATTCATGCTAATAACAATCTGCTTACTCAGATTTCTTTGTATCAAAATGGGCTAAATTAAAAATGCAGATGACAAAAACCTGAGGAAGATAAGGAAATCATGAGGGATATGGGCTCAGTTCTGATCCAGATAGCTTTACAGCAGATCCAGCAACAAGGATTTCCTAAATACGCACAAAGACAGCAATCGCTTTCCAAATTAATTTAGCTGACGTACCCTGGTTTGCTACTTAGGAAGCTGAACCAAAAATAGATCAGAGCTGCTGCACCAATTATGATCTGGTTTACTGAGGTTCAGGGAGAAAAAAATCATCCCTGAATGGATAAGAGCCAAAGAGCATTACTGCGCAAGCTCATTCCTAAAATTACAACACTTCATTACTAGTAGGCTTTACAGAAGCTGACCGTAACATTATCACATAAGGTAGGTTTTAACCTCAAAAATCCCAATAATTAAAGTAGCTATTAGTACTTCTCTGAAGAGGACTGGGACTATTTTGTGTTCGACATACTGAGAACAATCAATATTAAGAGGAACAGTATTTTCTTCTAGCTTTAAAAATATCATAAAACCACAGATAAGAGGTTTTTAATGTTAGTAAGTACTTTGAGTGTCATTTGTTTTTCCGTACAAATACAGAATTTAATACTTTTTAAAATTAACTCCTTGCTCAGCACTCAAATGAATCAATACCATTTCTTACGCTTCTATCTAAGTTATCTCAGTTACCCTTTTGACTAAAACTACTTTGAGAAAAAAGAAAATTGGTAGACATGGGTATCTCATACAAAGAAAGCTTTTCTCTCTGTTCAACACAGGGCACTGTCAATTAGAAATCAGCCACTTTTATAAATGAAATAGAAGATATTTTAACACAAAATATCTTTATAGTACAAATCTCAAGAAAAAATATTAAGGAAAAAAAGTACATTTATCCTCTTTCAACTGATGAGGAAATGGAGGTCCTGAGCAAAGAAGCTACTTGGCCAAAATCGTAAGTAAAGAAAGATGATAAAAAAAAAAGGGAGGAGGCAAATTCACATACTAGTTTTACCCTTTGGCACAGAAGCTGTAATACAAACAATTTAGTATACAACTATATACACAATCTAGATTCCTAATGATCTACAAAATCTTGGATAAAAATTACAGATTTTTCTAAAGAAATACGTTCAAATCAAAGAAAAAAGGAGGAAAAGGAACATCACTATACATATGTAAAACAACAGTGTTAATTTCTACATTTATGTTCTAATAAATGCTAGCATTCTTGATCTCTTATTATATGTATAGTCTATTTTTGACTGCATAACCTAATATTCAGACAATTCCATTGAAGAAGCAGAAGATGGAAATGATTCTTCCACATAAAGCACTACCACTAAAGCACTACCATTATCTGAACCATAACATTTGTTACTACGTATTCAATAGCAGGCAAGAAAATACATTGTACTTTAGTGTTGAGAGAAATAAAATCCTTTTTCTTTCTCCTCCATCACTGGTCAGCACATTCACAGAATCACTGAGGTTAGAACAGACCTCTTGAGACCATCTAGTAAAATCCCCTGCTTACGCAGGGTCATCTATAGCAGGCTGTTAAAGACCATGTCCAGTTGCATTTTTAGTACCTCTACAGACAGCTACTTCACAATGCCTCTGGGTAACGTGTACCAGTAGAAAAGTAGTCTAATCTTTTTCAGATGGAATTTCATATTTTTTCAGTTGTGCCTATAGCCTCTTATCCTGTTAGCGGGCACTACTTAGAAGGGCCTAACTCCCTACTCTTCATTCCCTCCCATCAGCTATTTATAGAGATGGAAAAGATCCCTCCTAAGCATTCTTCAGGCTGAACAGTCCCAGCTCTCTCAGCCTCTCCTCATAGCAGAGATGCTCCAGTACTTTCATCATCTTTGTGGTCCTTTACTGGACTTGCTCTAGTATGTCCATGTCTCTCTTGTAACAGCAAGCCTAGAACTCCAGATGTGGCCTCACCAGTGCTGAGGAGGGGAGGGGGATCACCACCCTTCACCTGCTGGCAAGCCCTACCTAATGCAGCCCAGGAGACATTAGTCTTCTTTGTTACAAGGGCACTTTGCTGTCTCATGGCCAGCTTGTTGTCCAACAAGTTAGGTAGTAGCTTAAAGGAAAGGAGTGGATGGAGGCAAGTCCACACTCAGAGCAGCAGCTGAGCCCCCTTCTTGACTACTGCACCTTCTGAGGTGCCTCTGTACAAAAAGTATGAGGCTCTAGATGTAGAAGGCCAGTCAATGGATGATGGGTATCACGGTCCACCTACTCCAGAGGTGTTGCCAAGATCAAAGGCCTACCTCCCTTATCAATATCACCTCCACAACAAAGAAAAGATGGGTTATAGTCATAGGCAATTCCCTTCTGAGGGGAACAGAGGGTCCAATATGCTGGACAAACTCTCCTCTTAGGGAAGTCTGCTGCCTTCCTGGGGCCCAGGTTAAAGACATCACTAGGAAACTTCCTAGCCTGATATGGCCCTCAGACTGTTACTCATTACCGATGTTCCACATGGATGGCAATGAAGCTGCAACACATTTTACAAGGGCAATCAAAACATACTTCAGGGCCTTGAGATGGTTGGTGAGGGAATTTGGAGCAGAGGTACTTTTTTTCCTTTATCCTTTCAGTTGTGGGCAGCAACATTGGAAGGAACAGATGGATCCAGTCTATTAATACATGGCTCCAAGGCTGGTGTCACCATTACAATTTGAGGTTTTTTGGTATTGTGATGATCTACATGGCACCAGACCTGCTGGTGCCAGATAGGATTCACCTTTCTTAACTAGAGAAGAGTGTCTTTGCTCATGAGCTAGCTGGGATCATTGACAGAGCTATAAACCACACTTGAAGGGAGAGGGGGATAATATTAAGCTTGCCTGTGACAAGCTACGGGACAACACACCAAGGTTAGAGGGACAGGGTCCTAGTGAGGGCCCTAAGACTGCAGCTGAGACATGCCAGCTACATGGGAGCACAGTTGAAGTCTTACAGAGACGAGCCAGGAGCTCCTGAAATAATAAGAGCCAATAAGAAAACACAAGGGAAATACCTCAAAGGAATTCCTCTAAGAAGGTGACATGGCCAATGGCCCAGCTGAAGAGCCTCTGCGCCAATGCACATAGCATGGGCAACAAACAGGGGGAGCTGGAAGCCACTGTGCTGCTAGAAAGCTACAACATGGTTACCATTACTGAAATTTGGTGCCCAAATCCCATTACTAGAGTGCAGCTGTTAATGGCTACAGGCTGTTCAGAAGGGACAGGTGAGGAAGGAGGGACAGAGGCATTGTCCTGTACATCAAAAAATAGAGTGTCTGAAAAATAGCCACAAGCATGTTGAAAGCTTATGGGTAAGAATTAAGAGACTGAGTCAACAAAAAGAACCTTGTGGTTGGTGTCTACTAGAGGTC
>VZRW01005399.1:0-31542 GCA_013398125.1 Aegotheles bennettii
CCAAGCCCTAGCTACCTACAGGAACTCTAGCAAAATCTTTTAGCTCAATTCCCTGAATTCAGTTTGAAAAACTGAAACCTGCTCCCAAGCCAGATAGATAGTATAGACAATATAGTTCAATACTCAAGGTCAGAAGGAGACAGAGTTAAAACAGAACTTTGAGTTCCAAATTGTCTCTCAATGGAGTAGCTAGCAACAAACGCTGGACAACATAGTAGATAAATAGGTTAAAATCACACAATCAACAGACAATAGTTTGTATCATTTTCTGAAATTCATAGTCTGTCACAATGTACTTTATATTTGATCTGTTTTGAAAACTTCTCTCCACAGTTTTTTCTTCTTTTAAATGATTAGCTCTTTTCAAGTGAAATTGAGAAGCTTAAAACCTGCAAGCAACCAATTTTTCACTTTTAAGGTGAGACATAAGTGTGTTTCGATCACTTTAAAAATAAAATCCAAATCTATCTCTGTAATGCAAGTACGTAAATGTTATAAACTTCATTGTATGGAAATTAGAACACAATGAGTGACATTAATACCATGCAAAGAATAAATCAGAAGTCTAACCTGAACTATTATGGGCTGTGGCCCCTAGTACTAATTCCACTATCCCTAGAGTAGTCAACAAAAAAGAGATTAATTAGGTCCGATACACACCTAATTTAAATAACTACTCTTATCCTATTGTCTTCTGCAGAAAACCAGGTTTGTAATGGCATTTTGGAGAATGCTTGCATCATATTAAAAAAAATAAAACATAAAAGTCTTGCCCAAATCACAGATAATATTTTATTGCGTTCAAGGTCCAAACATAAGTATTGTCAATTAGCTTGCACTACTTGGAAGAACTGCCAAGTGCTTTTTAGATCCAAGCCATTCTGATTTTCATGTAATGGCAAATAGAAACTTTTTCCCTTGAAATTAATAATTCATTTTTGTGAACTATTAAACTGACTGATTTGGGGTCTGTTTTTTTCCTCCAAGCATGAAGTATGGGAAGAACAATGTGGTTCAGTTATTTTTCCAAGCCTATTTTGTATGAAAGTTTTCCAACAAATGTGTCTTTCCCATTGGGTTTTTAGATCATCTCAATTTCACAGCTGTGGTAGATCATACTCTATAACCTCAAATGAGATGAAAATAATTTAAGTAGATGAAAAGCAGACCACTAATCGGTAAAGAAAATACAGTTCCAGTTTGGTAGACTTTTCTCCCTTCCTTCCCTGCCCCCTCTCACTCCCTCTTGTCACCCATGTTTAATTGTCATTCTGGTTGTCATGCACGAACACATCATGTTAAAGACAAAATGCTGGCATTCCTTAAAAAGGTTTATGATTACAAATATTAAGCCAGAACAGTTGTGTTTACTTGGAATTCCTCTTTAGCTAGCAAAACTGACAGAATCTTACAATGCACTATTGCTTCTTTAAGAACTTAAAAAGAACACATTTATCCAATTAAACACATACCTTTTTGTTGTTGACAGTTTTATTGATTGGAAAAAACCTACAGGCACAAAGGGACAAAACCACATTCGCATATCCGTATTTCATCTTATTGCTTCCATTTCTGGCATTTTCTTATTCAGAAGTTCTGAAGTACTTTCAACAATAGATCTGTGATGTGGGCAAGCCTTTTCGGGCTTTGGTGACATTTGCTTTTCACTTTGAGCTAAAAAATGAGGGATAAACTTTGAAAAGAAATAATTCCTATAGAGAAACATATGTTTTGGATTAGACAAAGGAAAGTTTAATTTACTTATTTTAAGAGGCCACTAAAATGTGGGGCTCTGGCTGCTTCAAGCAAACCTCCTCATCAATGCTCCTCAAGATCTTGCAGATAAGGAGACATGCAAGAAAAGACTTCAGCGAGGGCAACAGATGTTGCAGAAGTTGCAGACAGCCCATTGAAGACGGAAGATGTGTCTCATCCTTTCAAGAAGGATCAGACACCACCTGCATTAAGAATTAAAGCAGAAAAACTGCAGGAAAAAAAAAGAGGAAATAATATAAATAGATCAAATAGTATTGCATCAACTGTCTACCTAATTATCATGCCAGTACTGCAAGACTGCAAAATAGAAGACTTCCTTGGAAGTTTGCATAAAGAATACATTCTTCACATGGATGAGACTAATCCATATTTCATAATACAATTAGCAAATCCATGAGACCAGAACACATTTAGTCAGCCTCATTTTCTCACTCTTCTTCCAAGCATCAAATACTACTTACACTTCTTTCCCCATTAGAGAGTAAAAACTAGACTTTTATCTAGCACCGGCAGCATTTTCTTCCCCAGTTCTTCACTGTGAATGGCTGCGTAGATCCTCAATTGTCAATATAATATCTGGCATTAAATATTTAAAGGAAAAAAAATGTGGATATCCGTTTGCAACTTGCACTAAAATTATTGCATATTTTCCTACTAAGTTAGTCAATAGGAATAGATTGGCAAAAGATAAGAATTCATACTGGTTATGAATAGTTGCATTCTTTGTTTTACTTGTTAGAATTATTTTATTATACCATTTAGGTTCTGATGTCTATGTATAAATTGCTCATAAGACTTTTTTTTTAAGTTGAACTTTAGAACATTGTTTTATCTTTACATATTGATGGGCAATATATTTTTGACATATATTTGTGTTCCCTGAGGATTTGTTTTGTCAGAAGAAACACCAAGATTTTTTTTCCTTCACCCAACTGATTATTGATGTTCACAGGTCAAGAAAAAGAACCCTGTCATAAACAGTGTTACCAGCAGCGCTTTAAAAAAATGCTGGTTCTGCATAATAGATTCAGATTTCTTAGCAGTCCCCTGACACTAGAGGAAAAACACTTCACAAACTTGCACACCTTTGTCAGCTGTGCTTATGTAAGAGAAAACACATTCTTGTAGCCTTGAGAAATGTAGACAAATGAGAACAAAGTTACATTTTGACAGAGAGGCATCTACTGTTAAAAATACGAATTTTTCACAATCTGTGTTTTCACAACATCTCAGTAAGATTGAGCATTTCTATTCCTTGATTTTGTGTCATTATAAAAGAAAGGCACAAAGGTCAGGAAGAGAAGACTCTGCAGGTGAAACTCAAAGCCTTAGCTGAGGGTGAAAGGAAGGCATGGCCCCAAGCAAGGTATCCAAACAGCACTTTGGTGTAGATCTCATAACACCACATTGAAGGGAAGCGAAGCCATAAGGAAAAACCCACAGTCACTTGCTTTCACCACATGACAAAAATGAGCCCTCATTTCCCATGTCATAGGAAAACATCATTCTCATCAAGATAAAGGCAATTTGGAGACAGATAAGCACAAGAAACAAGTTAAGGCCATTTCATTTTGTATGGAATAATTATACAATGCCTGGTCTGGGATGCCAGCAGGATGTTGGCATAAATGCCAAGCTGCTACATGCTGACAGGAGCAAGTCACATCTGCGCACATGCACAGGGCCAGAAGTGCTGTGACAGAGGAAATCAACAACGAAAAATAACGGAAGTTACAAGGCTTGGCTCTACCCAACTAGCTGCCTTGAGAACTGAATTGCTAGCTGTAGGCAGCTAAGATTTGTCAGAAACATTTTTTGATACACTATACATTTCTTAAGCTAGTCCTAACCAAATATGTCATCAACACACAAGAAGCTTCTGGAGGAGCGAAGAAATTAAGCCAGTTTAACACCGTTCCCACTAGAACCCCCTCACTTTATATGAGCAAAGACATAGTACACTAATACTACTCCTTTACTAGAAATAATTATTTTCAAAGACATAAGAACCTGTTGACTGTTCACTAGTGAATCGTAAGACAACATCTTTTCAACAAGTAACTTAAAACCAGTAAATCTGAACATATCTTGTAGAATCTTACTTAAGATTATTTTCTGTGTAAATTACTTTGTTCAAACACAACTCATATGACCTATTTCTGTTCTTTGATCAAGCAAATAATCTCAAATCTGGTTTCCACTGCATCTGCAATTACAGACTCAAAGTTTCTTCTGACAGCCTATTCCTGATGCCTATTTAGAATTATGATGGAAAACTTCCCTACTTTCAAATTTCAGCTTGAAACTTTCAAGACATTTATGAGAAAAATAGTGCCACCACATTTCTTTCCCCATTCATAGTAAGTTTATTTGAACTCCAAACACATCTTCATGAAAAATTCTTACCAGAGGCCCAGCTCTACATGATTTTAACACCTCTGCTATCCTTGTGTCCACAAGATTGAATGCAATATTCAGATTTCAAATAGCACACAAGTCAACCACGGGAAAGATGAAGTTGTGTTTAGCAGATAAAAATAAAGAACAAATGGGAGGCCAGATTAGATTACTGCCTGTCAGCAGACCTTATGAGGCAATTGGCTGGCAGCTTTGGTAATGCTAACTACTAACAGCTTGCAGTACCAAACCATTACATATATTCCTTGCCAAGACTGGCTGTCAGCTGTATGACTGGCCATTTCCTGCCAACATATTTGACATTCTCTCCTCATTTATTAGTGAGGGCCCTGTACTTGCTGACATGGAAAGTCAACAACTATCACTCCCTCATCTTATGCTACCTACTGAATCAGGTTGTCTAAATAACTAATAACAAGGAATGTGTACTGTTTCTGTCTTGTCATAAAATAATAGGGGTTTTTTCCAATCTTCAGTCTATCATGCTTGTGAGCATCTTTCTTTCCAACTAATTAAAATAGCATTATGTGGTCATTTCTTATTTATTGCTAGAGTCAGGTTTACCTTCACAGAAGTACCGAAATAGGAATAAAAAAAATCAAATGTATTTTATTTCCAGAAAGCAGAGTGGTCAGCAGACTAGCAAAAGTAATGATCTTGCCATATTTTCTGGTAAGCACATCTAGTTCCAGTACAAGTAATTGTGACAGGGAAACCTCAAATGATTCCTTGGACATCCATGTGGTATTAATGCAACTATTTGACCATTTCTTTGGTTGTTTTCTGCTCATTGTGGTCTGTAAGCCCTTGATTTCAGCACTCTTGTCTCAAAAACAGACAATAAGGCTTTTAAATAAGCACTTGCAGAACTATTGGTTCTAAGGATTTTTCAGCAACCTGCCCTTGGAAAACATGCAGAGTTTTGAAAGTTTTGCTCAACTTTTCTGATTTCCAGCATCAAGAGAGACCACAAGGCAGCCTTTCCTGGAGCTGTTTAACATACACTTTCCTGTTCGGAGATTAAATTTAATATGTTATTTTTAAATTCTAAATCCAAACTAGCCTAGATTTCAAAATGCAGAAACCTATGCAACAAATTTATCTTTCTTTTGCATGGTCATGTTTGGTGTGATGATTTTTTTTTCCCCCCCTGCATACCTGATAGTCCTTCATCTTACTGACTCTTTACCACGATGTCCAAACAAATGTTCTGGGCAATAATTTGTCATCAACAGAGGTTCAGTATGTCACAGAATCACAGAATCCTAGGGGTTGGAAGGGACCTCAAAAGATCATCTAGTCCAACCCCCCTGCCAGAGCAGGGTCACCTAGATTACATCACACAGGAACGCATCCAGGCAGGGTTTGAATGTCTCCAGCGAAGGAGACTCCACAACCTCTCTGGGCAGCCTGTTCCAGTGCTCTGTCACTCTCACAGTAAAGAAGTTTTTCCTGATATTCACGTGGAACTTCCTATGCTCCAGTTTGCAACCATTGCCCCTTGTCCTATCATCAATCATTACTGAAAAAAGCTTGGATGTCCAGATACCCTCTAATGCAGATGCATTTCTGACAGTGTACAGCATAAGTCCAGGATCCAGAATCCCTTACTGAAGCTCCAGCTATATCTTTGAAGGCCGAGACAAGAACTAGACACAAAGCATCACAGAGATCACCCTAAAATATCAGATTTTTACTATCTCTATCTGCACAGCAATTGGCAGTTTAGTAGAGAAACCAGGAAAGAAAAGCTAGAGAAAATAGGAATGAAGAAAGAGGGCTTCTACTTAACATATGCTCTAGGAGTCTCAGCCATTAAACTCATTTCCACCAATTACAGGCACAGTGTGTGACTTTGGGTAAATTGTCAAACATCTTGGTGCTTCAATTTCTGTATATAAAATGGGAAGATGGTAATTCCCAACATTATGGTGTGGACTACAGGGCAGTAACTTCAGTCTGTACAATGAAGATTCTATAATTACCGAACATAAATAAAGTTAAGAAAGGATATGTACTAATAACACTCAGAAGTCAACAAACCCACAACACTAGATGGTGAGAACACCAAACACCTTTGACGTGTTGTGGAAGGAAAAACAACAGAAGACAGACCATCACATTTCCTTCCATCTGCTTTGTTCAGGTTGTGACTGAAGAACAATTTGCCTGCATGTCAGTTATACCATATAGTTTCAAACATTGCCTGAAGAAGGGAGAACACAGGAAAAAGTGTTATTACACAAATGTTTTCTGATGATCTTCACTCTTTAGTATTGCATCAGCTAAGGACAAGTCTTAATTTATTATTCACTTAATTTGAATGAACTCATTTTTGAGTCCCACTCAAAACATCCACATCAGTCTTCACCAGCAGAAATTATATGTAAAGGTAACACTCTTACATTTCCAAAGCCTACTGAGATGTAGTAATACAGGCCAGGTAACCCTCACTCACTCAAGGAAAACGACTCTCTATTTTCTATTACACTGTATCTTAAGACATTAAATCCACTCAAACCTCAGAGGTAAAATTTGAGGGGTTTTTAAAATAGCCTAAAAATGCCTGATGACCACTTAATTCTATTTTAGGCCATTTAATATTTTTCTGTGAGCACCAGACGCAAAATAATTTTCAAACTATCCAAATAACTGTGGTGGTACAATTCCACATTCCAGATAATGAGTCTATTCCCATTTGAACATTCAATGTTCTTGGCAGACTTTGACTTAACCAGAAAGATTTACTTTCTGAATACAGATTTCTACAAGACTCCCAGGCACCAGGAGAACAGGCAACTTCTGTTTATATGTAAAAGCTGCAGCTCCCATTCCTCCCACTAAACTCTGCAAAAAAAGTTATTACAGGTGAAATCTAGATAATGATACTATAATTTTTTTTCTTTTAAGATATAAAATAGATTACATATATAAATTTCTTTAGTAAAACAGACAAAATGGCCAATATCAAAATACACGGGAAAAAAAAATGAAATTGCATGGAAAATGGACAGTATAGTCACAGTATAGTCGAGCTAGTGGGTTTATCAGTTGTCAGTTACAATGTTTTATATGTGGAATCATTCAGAAAATTCCCCTTATATTTGGAAAAAATCAGACTAGTAACATTCAGTAGTATTCAGTGAGTTCCTTCCAGCCTTCAAAAATCGAGAATTTCATTCACTACTTCCATTTGAGTTATAGGCTCTGCTTTGTAACATAACTTCAGTGGAAATTAAAAAACCAAAAAGTTTCTTTTAGTTAACATGTAATGAATTTTTAGATATTCTAATAACAGCATTTATTGCCTTTGGTATGTATGAATTTGCTTTATCCTCAAAGTAACACACATACTTCTAGATGAAACTCTACTTCTCAATGTTCAGCAGATTCTCCAGTTTATCAACACTGTTATTCCTATTAGAAACATGATTTAGGGAATCATGACCTACATATGTGACATCAGAATTCATCAATGGGTCACACATTGAATTCCATACACTCAAAAAAGAGATGCTAACAAGTAATCGGTACTTATTTGCAGAAGTTATTCAACAAGCAACCTGAAGTTATGAGCATTCCAAGAGAAACCTTCCATAAAAATGGAATTCCATAATAACCTGTTTGTTTATGACATCTAACAGGTAAGAAAATTGTAGCTGATGGTCAGGATATATAGCACAAATCCTGGTCACTGAGCATTGCAAAATGCCTTCCCCTGACCATGGCCTCAAAAACAGCTGAGCAACTGGCAAACTGCTCATTGATAATTCATTGATAATAAAGGAAGCAAAAATCAGAATGTAAGTTATTTATAATCAATTAGTTCAAGCCCAGAGCTTGGAAATATACTCAACAATTTCTATACATTACAGTGGAGGAAGCAATCGCTGTGTTTTTTCCTCTCTATATTAGGAAGTCTACTTTATTTGCCATCTAGTTACTTTATCCTTTCAACTCTTTCTGGCCTCCCACTCCAGCATAGACACATTTGAGACTCAATAGCTATTTAATTAAACAAATGTTTTTTTCATGGAATTCTTAATTTACTGTAGTATCTGATTAGATCAGACATCCAATAGGAAAGATGAAAATAAAGGAAGTCAGCACCCACCCTTTCATTGAAATTCACTGGAAAAGTCTATTGTTAATATTTTACTTTAATGTTTGCATTGGAGGACAGTTCAGTACTGATGAAAGTGAGGCACTAGTAGATCTGTTCAGCTTCACTATGCTGGACACAGACAGCCCAAGTTTCTCTGTGAAATCCATTTTATCACACCATCCAATCTGACTCCTACCTCCCTTGGGGACTCTGGTTCTTTGCTCCTCAAGCACAGGCTGCTGATGACTCACGACGAACATTTCTTCTGAAAGACAAAGTTCTGCTTGGTTGATCTAACCTGGGAGTGAGGTGGAGGAGAAGATGGAAAGTCAGTGGCTTCTAGACATTTTAGGGAGGCTTCCAATGCATTCAAAACTCTACCTAGAAAACTTGCTACTCAGGTCGTATCATAATCAGTTTCCCCACTCTAAAACTGTAGTAGTTCTGTAGCGTGGAATTATTCTGCTGCCATTTTACACAGCCTACAATTCATCTAATTACAATTATTTTTGCACAGGCAGAAATGCAGAAGGTTGACAGTAATTTACAGGACGTGGTGGGCAGAAAAGTACCTATTGTAAGTCATGTCAAAAGATGATCAAAAACTGAATTATTCTGTAAACTTCATTCCTGCTTTTTTTTTCCCTTCTGTAAAAAGTGTCATTGAAAAAAACAGAGAAGAGAAAAACAGATTCATAAATTTATCTCTCAGTCTCATTTAAGGAATTCAGATAAATCGGGGCCAGGACATGAATCATCTTTTAAAGAATCAAACTCAATTGAGACTCTGCAAACCCATCTTTGGTTTGGATATCTTCGCTTGAAAATGCTTCTAATGGATTGATGTGAGTAAATATTTTTTAAATTAGTAAAAGGCCAGACAATAAAGTTCCTGAAACATTTTGCCAGCCATAAATTGATGAGTTTTCTCTGTTTTCCAGCAATTCACAATACCACAGTGCCTCAATTCAATTAGGTTGGTTAAAAGGCATTTTTCTTGCTATAAATGCTTCCCAGTTGTGGAAATATCTGTAACTAAAACAAGATTACACATGATTGGTATTTATGGGGCAGTCTCACTGTATTGGAAATTGAATTTCAAGGACCCAGAGTTTATTTTTTTTTAAAGGTCTTACTGTAGAAAAGGAGATTTGTTGACTGAAATAATTCTCAACTGACAGCTGTTTAGTAGCCCAAAGTCTAAACCAATTCCCAGAGGACAGACGTCTGCATCTTGAAGACCAGCACCATTATCAATAGCAAGAGTAAAGACTTCACCTAGAAAGTCAGAGCACCAGCATAAAGGATAATGCACCACAGCATTAACCCAAGTCTTTCGGAAAGCAGAGCATGATCAGCCTGAACAAGCCAGTAATAACCGTTTCATATTTATCTTCCTCCTGGGTGACTCCTTGACACTTTGCTGTATTTCTCTTGTATTCCCCCTTATAACCTGACTGCTATCAACATTACAAGAGACAAGGACTGGTAATACAAAACGAAGCTATAAATAATATCAATTAGATTCCCTGTAATAAAGGACTGAGACCATATTGTAAACTTCCTAGGTATATATAAATACTAAATCTACCATTTAGTGGCCAAGAACAAAGAGGATGGGAACAGAGTGACATGTAAAAGTATTGTGAAGTGCACTGAATAATTTAGTCTAAGTTTTAATGTTTGAAAAGTGAAAAAGACTCACATGTCACACTGGGTCAAATACACAAGAAATCTGGGAAGATTGGGCAAACAGAAATGGCATATTAGCATCAGTGGTACTCTTCTAAGTGGAAGATGTTTTCTTCCCAACAGATCATGACTTAAACCCAAACTGCCAGAAGCAGAAATGCAAGCATAAAAAGATTTATCGCATTCAAACTATTTTTTCACATAAGTGCATATTCTTTTGTTTTTAAAGTATGTTTACAGGAAGATTAGGTAAAAATATATTGACTATTGACTATATTGACTATATTTATTGACTATAGTTTTAGCAGCATAGAATAGGTGTAGATCTGTGTATTGGACAACTCGCACCTTCAGCAAGGTTCCACAAAAATATGCTAAACTACCAGATCTGAATGAGCTGGAAGACTTGAGAAGAGAAATCTAAACTGCAGGTCTGTATTTAGTCAAGCTAGTTCAGAAAGCATTCCTGAATTTTCCTCAGACCTGAAGTATTCAGACAAAACTAGTAGCAGAATTCAATTATTTTTCTCCCCTGAATGTTCACTGCATAGATCAGGTCATCTATGTGACAAATATTAGTAGCTGGATGCTGTTTGTCTTGCCACAGTATATACAGGACTTGAAAACATTACACTCGGAATACTCCCACTTGCAACTCTCATGACCTCGACAACCCACAGTTGTTCTATATTAAAAAAAACTAATGCACAATGTATATTTCACCTGTTTAAAATCCTGAATATCAAATTAGACAAGGGAAAAAAATTAGAAAATAAATATACAGAAAAGTGACAGACCAAACCCCAGTCACTGAGGACAGAAATAATTAAAAATACAGTAAATATTTTAGTTATTTCAGTATTTACATATAGAAAGCAAGTTACATTTTTTTTCTGAAATAAGATCATACTTTTAACTTTATTTGACACTTTAAAATTGCCATCTATATAAGGGTGGATTTTTAAATTTGTATTTTTTCCACTTGTCAATCTTAGTGTTGAGAAAGGCAGATATATAGATACAGCAAGACACTTAAATGCACTTATCTATTAATTATTGGACTTCTATTTAGATAAAATCAATATTTGTCAGCAAGACAACAAAGATTTCTAAGTAACATCTATGCCAAATGATGAAACAATGAGCATACAGACAAGGTTTCATTCACTGGTCAGAAAAACAAAAGCAAAGTCATCACGACATATTTATTTATATGAACCAATATTTTGAAGCATAGGCCCACTTGCTATCTTTGGGATACTTAACAGGTGCTTAGAAACTGACAGCTGAATTATATTCTCCTTAATTTCCATTAGAAATGAAATGTCATTGATTTTTGTTTGCCTGGACAGGCTGTGCAGCAAATGTGTCATCTTTGCATCAAACAGATCACTGATACAAATTACCACATATTGCTGGATACAGATTTTCAGCACTTTACTTAAGTATGCTGCATCTCAACAGAAACAGAGATGTGGGTTGGCTGAAGCACTACACAGTGTATGTAATTTATTTTCGGGTATTGAAGACTTTAATCCCAGAAAATTATTACCCGCGAGTAGGCTGGAGCTCAAAAGTATAGGAAAAAGCCAAGCTACAACTGCCATTCAACTCTTAACAAAGCCATTCAAAGCACATGCAATGATTCACAAAGAGAGCACACCAGGATGAAATACCACCTGAGCTCATGAAATAACATACATCTTTAGAGAGAGAAAAAAAAAAGTTAGGTCCAGTTTGATTTGTTAAAGATATATTAATGTTATTTTAGGTCCATAAATGAGTCTTTAAGCCATTTTATCATGTGTGTTACTCTGACGTGCAGTCCTGTTTACTGCTACACGACCTCTGAATAGATCAGTTTTAAGGAACACTATATTTTCACATGTTGAAGATACAAGAAGCTGGAGAATCTAAATACATACTATCAGCAAGAGGAAAAGCATGCAAGAACAAGAATGCACACCAGTTCTTTTCACTAATACTTGCATTGTCTCTTATTACTGTTTTAGAATCTACATGAGAATATGGTAGCTTCTGGTGTTGAAATTTAGTCATTCACTACTTTCTTTAACATCCTTTCGCTCCTCAGTGAAACAGGACTGCCTTTTTCCTCTGCAAATACACTAGTGAAGTGAAAGAGTGAGATGTAGCTCAGTACTTCCAATCAGGTGTAAAACAACAACAGATACAGTAAGTATTATCTGTGCTTGGGTTAATAATGAATACGTTAAAGCTGTGGTTTGGCCTGAAGAATAGGCATTTTATCCTGCTTCTCCAGAAAGACTCCGGGGAGGGAGCTTAAAAATGTTAATAATACGTGTTGGAATTTCTACTGTATACAATGCAGCACAAAAATGGACTCACTGTGTGAATTAGCTGACAGACCTTCCCACGACTGCGTTTAGATTTTGAGCTCACATTAAGCTGCCCAGCTGAGAACAGTGTACTGCATTGCAGACTATGGAGTAGACATAACAGAAGTGAGAAGTCTTAGAAGAAAGGGTATTGGGATGGTTGGCTTTGAGAAAGCAAGAACAGAGCAAAGGGCAGGAAATTTACACCGAGGTGGAAGCAGTAGAATAAAAAAAATTATGAGTTAACCTTGACATCACAGTATCCTCACTATCTCCACAAAATGTTTCTTTTCAGACTGTAACCCATCAAAATATTTGAAGATTCATTTTACTGAATGACCCTCAATAATTTTCACAATCACTTCCCACCCATGAATACACCTATATTCCAGATTCCCCACAATAAAATCTTCCTTAAACGCAAAATAGCTCCAAAAAGAAGAACAGATGGAATTGCTTTCATCCTCTCCACAAAAGGGCTAGATAGGTAGGGGTGTCATTTTCACACAATTTTCCTATTATTGAGTATGATAAAAACCAACAATGAAAACCAATGTCAATGCATATAAAGGGATTTGTGCAGGTGAAGAAAATCATGTGACTTCTGTTAATCTCTGTATCTGCCTTAAGGCATATTTCATGTTAAGCTCCATGTTCTAATATTCCCTCATATCTTATTTTAAATCCTGCAGAGAATGTACAGCATGCACTTTTTATCTTCTACTTTCCTCATTCATATGAACATATGCTTCTTTACATTTTGGCAGTTCTTCAAATGCGATCATTTGAAAAAGACTTACAGTTAATGACTTTAACCTTCCAAAACAAAATACACTGCCTTTTCAAAATTTGGAACACTTTCCATAACACTGACAACCACTTCTGTTAGCCAGACCACTCATTCATAATTAAAGAAAAAATAAAAAAAAAACCAAACCTTCAAAACTGCCACACATATGTCTGGAACATAAAAGGATATCATTATTCTTAACAGAAAGTCTTATATATGTATAAAAAGCAGCATCTTAGAGCAGCTTTTGTCTTTACCTACAACATTAATTCTTTCTAATATATTGCCATCAACCATCAGAAAAAGGAACAATACTGACAATAGCTCAAACAAATTCTTGTCACTTTAAGGCACTGACAAGATTTGTAAGATAAGCATCTCCAAAGTACAGGTACAAATGAAACTCTGAAATTACAAAAGGTTGATGGATGAAACAAAGTCAAGAAATCTTTTCTATACTGCATTGGGAAATTGTCAGGATCAAACAACTAGCATTTAAGACTAGAATGGGCAGAAAGTCATATCAATAGCTGTATTCCTTCTAACTGTAAAAAGAACTAGTTCCAAATTAAAAAACCTTGAATGTAGCTCTTCTACTCTATTTGTGGTAAACCATCAAATTCTTGCAGTGTTTGTGCAGGTAAATTACAGTGATGTTAAGGCATAATTTTGTCCCCTATGTTTAAATGAAACATTAGTGTTTTATCTTTCATTCGGTATCTTGCAGTCTTCATGTCAAACTGAGGCAGGAGAGCTGCACTCAGACTGAAATAATACAGGCATGTAAGTTTTATTTCCATTTTTACTGATGATGGTTGGGAATCAAGAGCTAGCATAGCCTTTACCGTGAAAACTGGAAGCAGAACACTTGCTGCAAGGAACAGTTTTCCTACAAAAAAAAAAAAAAGAATAGAAAAATAAATTGAGATAGATGTGTTAGCCAATACCCATGTTTCAACAAACCTAGTGAAAAAGCTGTTCTCCAACAGATTTGTGATTAGCAAGACTTTTTGTAAGTCTGCTTAAGATGCAAAGCACTTGATGCTTAAGTCCTACTGATCAGGGAAAAAAAATATTTTTAGGAGTAGTGAGGTTCCAAAAGAAGACTGCATCTCTTATCAGGTGACTGGCTACTGATTTTCAAATCACTGGCCCTGATCTCTTATTCCATCAATTACAATGGACTGGTGGCAAAAATATAGCACAGATCTCCTTCTCCTGCCATTTTATGCATGCTTGCAAGACCAGGTATTCCTTTGTGGTTTTGTTCTGGAAGAGTAAACTCCATTGCCATTTATAAGGGAGCTACAAAGCAATTACTCATCCTGCCCCCCACCACTGCTTCTGAAATGATCTGCTAATTATCTTATCTCTTCCTCCTCAGGCAGCACTTTTTCAAGAAAATCCTTCAAAATTCAAAAGTCAACATACAAATAAAAGTAAAAGACCGGAGGCTTCAAGATCTGAGTGAAAGTGAGAAAGAAAGAAAGAAAGAAACAACATTCAGCAGCACAATGGTTACATTTTAAAATCTGTGCTATGATTTTGCCAGTAGATATTCATCTTTCTGAGTGCAAGTTTGCTTGGACACTTTTCCCCTGCACTCTGGATGACCTACTGCAATCTGTGGCTAGAACAGACACAAGGAGAGTCCATCTGTCTTCATTTTCCTATATGCTTCTACCAGGAGATATAAAAATAATATATGCCTAATAGAGCTTTAAATACATTTATTGAAAATGAAGCTGCTTCACATACAGCATTTCACAGAGTTACCATTATCTCAGCTCCTGGAAAAAAACACAGTAAGAGCTATGCCTGGGGCTGAAAGGTTGTAAATGGCAACTTCTCTTAGTAAAGCTTTACTATAAGCTTTCCATTCATTCCTGTTCTTATTACAGGGCACCTGATTTGAATCATTACCTCAAAGAACATAATCTATTCCTCAATTTGCCTTACTCTTTTTGCCTCAGCAGAATAAATTCAAAACTGGAGCCTGGAAATTATGGTGAAGAAAGAATGTGTTTCCTCCTGATTTCCCAATAAACTGGGACACAGGGGTTGCTGCCCCTACTCAGACTCAGGCAGAGAGCACATTTGAAATCTCCCACTCCTCAGGAAGCAGGATAGCCTCTGACATGGGGCCATTTATACTCTTAAGTCCCTGGAAATGTAATCAATGTGCTCCTCAATACTCCACAATGAGTTTTAAGGAGAGTGATATAAATTTGAACTGCCTCACATAAACAAGTTATTTGAACCTGTCTCTTATGTCCAGACCTAGGGTGAGCTACTGGACAAAAACAAGAGCTGTTCCCATCACCTTTGTGAAGGTAATTCTTCCTTACCGTGGCATTCATGTCCTCTCTCATTAAATATAATTCATGTTTAAATCCATCTGTCTGCCTGCTCCCCTTCACCCCTTTGCGTAATTTACTAGCACAAATCATCACATTTAAAAAATCAAATATTTCCAACAGGACATGGTTTTGTTGTTGTTGTTGTTTTAGACTAAAACTCCGTATTCCTCTAGCAACTTAACTGATACTTTCCAGAATACGTTTCTGAAAAGCAGTTTTCCTCCATCAGAAACATTTTGTTTTTCTATATTGACTCTCAAACTTAAATAGATATGGGGTAAAATGGACAGACCCAGAACCTATATACCTTTATGTACATGCAATGAATTGTTATATTAATACATTATTTTAACATAACAATCTTCCTGAAACACTCAAAACTACTATTCTTCAAGTCAGACTAAAGGCCCAGTGTGTATCAAAGAATGTAAATAGATTTATGACTATAAAGATAAAAATCCATAAATACAAAAGGCAAAGCTAACATAAGATAAAATGTACATGAACAAAGAGTTCAGGTAGCACAAACATCACAGTAACAAAACAGCATATTTAGAATTTATTTTTTTAGAATGTGCTGAGTTGGAAGGGACCCATCAGATCATCGAGTCCAACTCCTGTCCCTGTGTCGGGCACATCAAGAGTCACACCATGTGCCTGAGAGCATCATCCAAACATTTCTTGAATCCAGGCAGTGGTTGGCACCGTTCCAGTGCTTGACCACCCCTCTGGGTGAAAAACCTTTTCCTGATATCCAACCTAACCCCTCCCAATGCAGGTCCCTGCTGTTGTCCTGAGTCCTGTCATTGGTCACAGGAGTGAAGAGATCGGTACCTGTCCCTTCTCTTCCCCTCATGAGGAAGCCATAGACTGCACTGAGGTCTTCCCTTAGCCTCTTCTTCTCCAACCTAAACAATCCAAGTGACCTAAGCCACTCCTCATAAGACACCCCCTCCAGGCCCTTCACCATCCCCGTGGCCCTCCTCTGGACATGCTCCAGTAGTCTGATGTCTTTTTTATATTGCAGAGCCCAAAACTGCACACAGTACTCGAGGTGAGGCTGCACCAGTGCAGAATAGAGTGGGACAATCCCCTCCCTTGACCAGCTGGCCACGCTGTGCTTGATGCACCCCAGGACAGGGTTGGCCCTCTTGGCTGCCAGGGCACACTGCTGGCTCATATTCAGTTTGCCATCAACCAGGACCCCCAGGTCCCTCTCTGCCGCACTGCTCTCCAGCCACTCATTCCCTAATCTGTACATACCACCAGCGTTGCCCCATCCCAGGTGCTACAGTGCTTACACTTTAGCTATAATACTTACACCTTGCCACCAATTTAGCTAACCAGGTGGGAGCTGTATACACACAGCAAAAAGAAAAATGCTACCATGACACTGATAACATCACAAGAGGCAGTGAAAAGGAGGATAAAAATCAATACAAGAATGTTGCAGATGAAGCTACCAACTTGAAAATCAATCAAGCTAGATAAACACTGTTCAAATTAGTATTATTTCATCATTAAAAAGTGGTGTTCTGAAATCCATGGGAACATATTGATACCTATGATATTCCCATGGAAATCAAGCAAGAAAAAAACCCCTTCCAATCTCTCCCAAATTTCTCAGCATTCCACATCAATTCTGACTTAAATTTATCAGGTCATATCCACAAATCCAAGCTCTGTTTCACTCAGTGTAGATAGTAATACATCATATATAGATGTCAGTAATATCATCACTATGTGTTATATGAAAAGGCCTTCTTCTTAGAAAAAGTTACCGTATCACATTCTGTAAAAAGAAAATAATACTGAGAGTCAGAGCAAAATTACTCAAATCTCCCAAGCCTGAGATATGAAAGTTACAGAATCATTAGACTCCTCAAAAGCATCCAAGTCTCTCAGACAAGTACTGTGTCAGTGTTTTTATGTCACTTTTACTACTATGGTGAAGCAGCAGGACCTCAGAGTGCAGCATCCTTACCCGACTGAGGAACAGCTGAAGAAAGTAGCATTTGCTGAAGAGCACAAGTGAAATTGCCTGACTTACATGTATTATTAATATTCAAACCACAACCATGAGAAGCCAGTGAAGAAAATATTTTATTACTTGAAGGTCAGCAAGGCCAGAGGACTTCAGGGGACAAGCAATTTCACAGGAGAATCAATGGTTGAGGTAGACATAACAGAATAAAACCACTTACACATCCTTTTGTTTAACCTTTCCAAGGGCTTTAGAAATCTTTCCAATTCTTCCCGAGACAGATTTTGTGCACAGATTTTAGAAGAGGCTTGCCAAATTCTTCAGTAATTCCAGACACTGCGGTCTCTAGGTATTTAAAGTGATTAGTATTAGCTAACACAGATTTCAGTTATTTTATTCAGTTCTGCAGCCAGAATTTTATTGACTTCTCTGTCTCACTAAGATGAATGAAGCACTACTTACTAGTAAAGGTTCCTTTTTTGTTATGAACATTGAATTAACAGTGCAGAAATTACCATGAGTGGTTCTTTCTGTTGCCCTGGTTCAGAAAATACCTCTCACAATAGCTTCCTAACAGATAATGTCTTGGATATTGATATTGGTTTAGGTTTAGATAACCTATAATCTGTGGTATCCTTTTCCCAGTGTTTTCAGAAATATTTCCTGCATACTACTGCAGAAAAGACAGAACATACTCACTAGCAATCTCCTAAGTATTAGAATAGTTCCTCTTTCACATTGTTTCTTAAGCCCTCATTTTATCAATGGGTTCACTTGGATATAAAATTACACTCTGCTCATCTGAACAGTTGATTTTCTTTCTCAACAGATTTACTGAGTTTTCACTTTCTGAGCATTAGCCACCCATGACTTTACTCACCAGTAAAACTACTGTTCTTTAATAGTTCTAGACTTCAAAAATACAGCTGCAATGTACCTAGTCCTTTGGAAGATGTTATGAGTAGTAAGTAGCCATCAGGGAAGGAACTTCTGACCTGTGTACTGAGTTATTTGCATAAATTGAAAACTAAAATGCTCTTGCCTGACAGTATTACTTTTATAACCAGTAAAAGGACTCATGATACATTAGAAATCTCTTCAGAGTAAAAGCACCAAGAACTCCTGCACAGAAGTTCCTTTATGCTTAGCCCTGTGCTTATTTCAGTGCAAAAGCTGAAGAGTTTCTTTAAAATACTGAGCCCTAGAGAGAGGAGGGAAAATGAACAATTAAACTATAGCAACAAAAAATGCTCTACTATAAAGCTGAAGACAGAAGTACATTATTTTGTTAGGTTTTAAAAAGTGGCCCTATAGAGAAATATTTTCAAAAAATATTAAAAAATAAGCTAAATATTAATGATCTGGGTCCAGCTGTATTCAAAATGAAGGCTACAAGATAATGTAGTATACAATATAAGCAATGCCATAGAAGTAAACTTATGCAAAACTAATCACATTAAATTAAACTACATGGAAAGAGACCATACCACTACACACATATGCTGCAGCACATATTCAAATATCTTAGATGACTTAAAGGAACAAACAGGCAAACAAGGTGTAGTTCAAATCAAATCACAAATGAAAAGTAGAAAGGGATTTAAAATGATATTGCAAATAATAAGTAAAACACAAAAGCAATCACTTATCCAAAGCCAATTTAGAAGTGTTTCCCACAATCAACACAACAACAAAAATCATAGAAACATGAAAGATCTACAATAGCTACATGAAAAATAAATATGGGAATCTTAAAGAGCACAGAAGAGAGCTTTGGCAGAAATAAATCATTGGCTGACGACAACAGAACTATGGGGTTTTTCTCAGCAGAATATCCACTCCTGCATTCTCACATCTATAGCAACTGTACACGTTTTTGTTTTCCAGAGTCTTATATTTTTAATATAGGGCTTTTTCTAGCATTCAGCTTCTTCTAACATTCCAGGTTATCACCTATATATCATTAATGCTCAGACTGAGCAGAGCTTTTCTTGAGTATTTTCACATTCTCAGAGAAAGAATAAGTTACTTGATCACACTTTTACTTGATGGTGACAAGGTACTTACTCGAGTAGTAAGACCTGGCAGTCAGAAATATTCCTGGTTCAAACCGCAATTGAAATCCTTTCCCACTGTAATTGCTGCATTATCAAGCTGAACATTTTGTTATAACATACTCAGCTTTTTCTCAGGAGAAGAATCTCAGACCTGTTGTTATAGTAGTACAGTCAGGACTGATTCCCTATGAGTCAGGTGGCTGCTTGCTCTACACTTATCTGCTATTCTTAAATGGTTCAAGGGAGACTCTGTGATAATTAGACTCAGGCACTCTCAAATAACAATTGGGCTTTTAAAGGGGACCAAAAAGATAAGACAGATATTTTCATTACCTTTATAGTAATATTGAAGAAAACACTGCATTTCATATTAGAAAATACTCCCACAGGCAGGAGTTTCTTCTAGGAAATCAGCATTAATAGGGAACAGCTATTTAAGTCACATAGATGGCTGGTAAAAACAGAGGGATCAGGGTATTTTTTTTGTTCCTGTACCATTTATCTGAATCAAAAACATTTCTTCACTGTAAATATGAATGAGCTACATCTTTTTTCATCTTTTTAAACTAAATATGTAGTAGTGAAAAAGAAATGTGCATGGAGAAAAACTGTTATCTCATGGAAATAAAAAACCAAGAGAGGAAACACAATATAAGCTAAATTATACCAGGATAAAATATGTCCTCTCACAAACATTCAATAGACTCCCTGTACAAACACATTCTGGTAATGGTACATCAAATGCTGATGTGCAGAAGGCACTCCTACTAGATATAATGATTCCTACATGAAAACCACTTACCTCTCTGGAAAAAAAAATAACACAGAATCAAGATGTAATGCTTAAACATGGAAAAAAGAAAATAAGCTATAGTATGAGTACTGGGTCAACATTTCCAACAGCTCTTTAGCAATTGTCAAAGAACTGAAGCAGACTGAGCAAATGAAAATGTAGAGAAAGACAAACACTGTTAACTTGACTTGAATTCATCTGCCAAGAGAATACTGTTAGCCTGTTTCTGACAGGTTATGAGCAGACACATAGGGCTGTATCCAACCCGCCTCTACATGCCTAACAGGCTTCAGATGCTTCTCAGTTGAACCATTTCTTTTTGCTGTGGACCATACCTGAGCATATAACCTATTAAAAACAACTCAATTGCTTTTAGAAGCAGCTGAAAAAAATATTTCCTTCATTGGTGAATATGTAAGTTAGTCGTAACCACATTAGACCTTAAATCACCACTATATATAGATAAACCATTTGATGTGTTCAGTATTTTCCCCAACCTTCCTAAGGTGTTTTGAGCAATTTTTATTAACAAGGGCCAAATGTTCTGATATAATTCAGAGTATTTTTAATATGTATTTGGCATCAAATGTGTCCTTTTGAAACCACGAATTATGATTAATTTACCCAGTCAGAAAATTTTTAATGTCATGTGCTCATTCTCATTTCTGTGATTTTATGAGACTCTGTGTATCTAACCAATAGGCCTTTTAAATTATGAAGACACTAGCTGATATTCATCTTATTCATGGCAAAGAGGTCACAGGCCAGACACCACAACTCCAAAACACCCGGGTACAATTTGCAGCTGTGTATCAGCAGTGAGTGAATTCCAACCTCCTCTACATTTTATACCACGCATTTAAACAGCCTCCAAAATCAGCGGGTTGACTTTTCAGCTTGATTTTTTTGGAGCTGGATGGACATCATGAATATATAATTACCAAGATTCAACAGACAAATATAATCACCAAATATTTCCCTCCACTAGAGCATACCTCCCATTGGAGGCAGCAAGCTGAAACAATATGCTATGAGTTTCCACGCCTCTCCATATGAGCTGAGCAAGCACCCTGTTGTGACAGCAGCTGCTGCTCTCTGCTGTAATGGATGTAGGCTTGGAAACATCCTTAGGAGACAGCACTATATCTGTGGTCACTAGACTTTTTAAATCTTCAAAAGCACATTCCCATGCTCTACCAAAGGCCTATTACAGGTCCTTTGAAAATCTATTGCTGTGCCTTGGCCCTGCAAAACGAGGCCACGTTTATGTTTGCTCCACAGTTGTGCTCATGCTGAGCACTGTATCCGCTCCAGTACATTTTTAAGTGTTGAAATGAGAACTAGACTTTAGCAACCAGATACCCTAAAAAACTCACTAAGCTGCATTTCATTAAAAATTGCCAAGGAGAAGGTACATGTTAAAGTGAAGTGTTACGTCTCAAACACAGGGGAGCCCCATTGCAAAGCTGATTAGAGTCACAGGACCAGAGCCACACACACCCACTGCCCCTGGAGCTAGCTCTCCTGCTGCTGTCTCAGGCATTTTCCAGTGCTAACTCCACTGCATTGGAACTCCTCACTGGTTTCATTATACAACAACGTCTTTCATTTTCACCTGGTAACCTCAGTTGTCTTGATGGCTTGTTAAGTTTATCTTTCAAATTCCTCTAAAATAAACAATCCTCTGTGTAACTTCCAGGACTTGCTGAATCTTTAGTTTCCTTTGGAAGACTCCCAGGACACAAGCAATGCCGAATGAGGGGTGGTGAAGTCTGTGTTTTCTGGAGGAGATTATAAAAAACAGCTTCTGGACTAACTGTTACAGAATTCTGGAAACAATGTGCAGAGATCCACACAGAAGATTCTCTTTTAATTTCTTTTTATTATTTGCATTTTCATTTGGTCACTTCACAGGTTTTGTTTGAAGCAGCAATGATTATATTTGAAAAGTTATCTGTCCTGGCCAAAATTAGGGGGCCACAAGATCCTAGAAGCTGTTTTTGACAGCATTAGTGAGCCCCCAGCATTACAACACAGCCCTTAATTTAAATCATGTTACTTATTTGGTAAGTAAATAAGAAAAATACATCTTTTTTTCATCCCTTTGGGAAGGAGGTTCATAAATACAAGGTTAAAAAATGGTGTTGCTCTCTTACAAGAGATCAGCTGGTAACAGTAAAAGCATCAGGGGGAATAAGCTGGAAGGGACCAAGACAAAGCACTCCGGAGAGCAAAAAATAAATGTTTAAAGACAGACAGACACCTGGAAATTTTCATTTGTCTTGACCAAAATGACACCAGGACTAAACAATGCAAATTGTCTGAACCATACTCTTACTGCATCTCTTACAGCTTAGCCTTCCCTCCGTGTGTGCTGTAATGTTTACATAATCAATTCTGAGTCAGTTATTTAATGATGAGAAATCCAAACATTTCTTTATCAACTCATTTTGCAAAAATTTCTGCCTAAGTAATCTCTCCCCACCACCACCTTTTACATTCTCCATTCTTAACCGCAAGGTTTCACAGCTAACGTTACAAGAAGATGACAAGGGCAATTATCATTAAAACAGAGCAGAACAAAGCTATGGTAATGAGAAGAACTACAGTTCATTCACTGAGGTTCTGGCAGTGATGAAAGGAGTAAAGTGAGCCTACCTTTCTTTTAGAGATAACAAAGCAATTACAACATGTAAAGTGATACATAGAAAATAATAATTTACTGGAAAACTGAGAGAACAGCAGGCTCTGAAAAATACAAAGGAAAACAACTTGTATAAAAGATAATTCACTATGTCAAAAATTATTATGAATAGGTGACATATAAAAACTGCCAGGATGGATAGTAAGTAAAACTACTATTTAAAAAGGAAATCCTTCTAATTGAAAAAAAAAAACAAAAAACAAAACACAAGTGCTTTATTGAATCCTACAAAGGGGTAGCATGTTTTGTTATCACACCATTTCTCCACAGAAAACAAAGGGCTGTTTGAGGATCTAACAGAAAGACCATGATCCAGGGGCAACTCATATACAGTGAGAGGAAAGACACATAACTTCAGCATGCTGCAGTCCTGGGCACTTTGGCAGGCTGATGCAGTTCAGTATAGAGTTACCATTACACCTGCTTTATAGCTGTCACTCAGGACCTGTCAGAGAGGTAAATTAACACTGCTTCTTTCTTCTTGCTCCACAGTGCTTCTGAACCAAGCACAGGAATGGAAAACTTCACAGCATATAAGTCAGCAAGCTCAGCCAGGACTCAGATGCTGACCCTCCTCAACACTGGCCACCCACAGGCCACCTCCACCAGGGGAGATGCTGGCAATAAAAACTGGCTGCACATTCATATTACATCACCTTATCTTCTGATTCCAGCAGCTTGATGCTTCTCAGGAACAGTAAGCAAATAACTGAAAGTCTAAGTTGGAAGAAACTTCTGCACAAGAAATCCACTCAGGTTAATCTGAAAGCCACAAAATGCCACATTAAAATCGAGGATTTCCTAGGCTTGGCTCCCATGTTTTGGCAGCACAGAATCAGAGAATTATAGAATGATTTGATTGGAAAAGAACTTTAAGACCATCAAGTCTGACTGTAAATCTAACACAGCCAAGTTCACCACTAAACCATGTCCCTAAGCGCCATATCTACATGTATTTTAGGTATCATCAGGGACGACTTAAAAGTAAATTAAGAAAATACAAGAAGAAATCTGAGGCTCAAAAAGGACTGACTTAGACTCATGCAGTGAGTAAGCAGCAGACTTTCACTTCCTTCTTGTGCCCTGCTCTGCGATCTCTTCAGCTGTATTTGTGGCAATCTCTCTCAGAGTTTCAATGTCTGTGAAAATAAGGTATTTTCCATTGCCTTCTGTTGGGTTGAAATTGACCATTTTTTTCTGCATGGAATTTCCTAAGTATTCAAAGCAGGGCAGTGGTGCCTTCCACAGAAGGCAGATCCCACAGATGGGTATTTCCCTTATCTCTCTGCCAAACAGTTCAGCAGGAACAGCTACAGACTGGAAAGCAGCACTAACCCAATATGTCACGCTAAGGAGCTGAGGTTTTTTGCAGTACTCCAGCAGATTAGGATCAGGAATAAATGCCAAGTGACCTGGGTTCCCACTCTCTTTCTGAACCTGTTTTATTGCAGAGCGTAGCCTCTATGAGTCTCAATTCTCCCACTTGAAAAAGTGAGATAATTATACCTCTGTACCTCACAGGGACTCTGTGAAGCTTAAATTAATAATATTTGCCAAGTGCTATGTAAGTGTAAAAAATTATTAAGGTCGCTCAGCTTCAAAAGTGGACCAGAGTCCAAGGTTTTATGGTTCTTGGCCCCATATATATAATCCACAAGACTTTCCACTTAAGCAGCTGCATTAAATAAATTCAGGACTTCAATTCTTTACCGTTTAGTATGTGAAATGTCCTAGGCAGACTTCTACAAAACAAATACATTTTTACAAAGCAAAATTGTTCAGTTTTGAGCTGCCTAACTACTAATTAAGACATCCCCTGTAAGGCTGAAGAATTTTTCTCCAGGAGTTGTATCTCACAAGCAAACTGTTTTTTTCAACACATTATATAAAAAAAAATAAGCCTGATAAAAAAAAGGGTTAATCATGTAACTATCTAATAGATGGAAACTTATTTATTTGCCAAACCATCCTGGGAATACTCTTTTCCTTTTCTTTCTTTTTATTTTAAAGGTTAAAAAAAATGCTACTTTTGATTGGGTGAAAAAAAAATACAATTTTTTTCTGTCTTTATATTTATGGAAGCACTTGCTCTTAGTAAAAAAACCCAAACCACTACCAATCCTTAACTTCAAAGTATGCCATTATAAAGAAGATTTAACTACAGTATAAATATAACCTTAACAAGCTCTTGGCCCATTTATTTGGAAGACTCTTGTAGAAACACAAAAACAAGAACAATTTGTCAGATCAAACTGGCTCACAACTAAGGAGAGGTAGTGTGGGTAGCTTTAGTATTACAAGACAACATGATGAAACCAGTTGCTGTTTCCACATGCTTTCTCTTCCAGCTACATGCAATTAAGAGTAATTGTCCCCTGCCACATAGTTGAAGAACTGACAAAATACTTCTTGATATCCCTTCCAGTCACACTAAGAAAGAAGCTCTCCAAAACATATTCAGTTCTTTCCTTTCCTGGGACTGGCTAGGGGAGAGAAATCTTGAGTATACTTTAAAAAAATCTCTCCTTGGAAACAGATAATAATTTAAAACAATATCTCTCTGTAATAGGTTCTCCATCCCACAGGAATTAAGTATAATTTGCAAATGTCAGATGCCCAGCAGAAAATTTCCCCAGGATAAATTAATTTCATATTTTAGCATTTCTGTCAAAGAAATGGAAAGCATGCCTTGAAGTTCACAGATGAGATTACCCTCAGAACTTCACCCAGACTCCAGGCTTTTTTCTAACTTCCCTGTCTGCAATAGAAAAATACATGACAGTGATTTTATAACAAAAGATGTATTTTTTGTTTGCTTGTTTGAGTAGGTCGGGATGAGACTTGAGCATTACTTTTCCCAACCCTCAATGCTATTCACAGTTACAGTTTTACTTCTGTTGTGAGGTCTTAAAAATTACATTGGATAGGACAATGTTATTTGCTAACAATTAAAGTCACAAAAGAAATCACACCTGTAGTGTTAAAGTGCAGAATTATTTTAGATAGGATATCTTCTTCTGAAAATCTCTGTCACCACTGTAAATTCTAATTTTACCTTCATTTCATTTGCAAAACAAAATACTCCACCTGGTAAACAAAACTGTCAATAATACTAGTGACCCTAAATGTTTATTTTTTTAAAAAAATGCACAGAAATAAGGACCATTATGCTACCCTGGATGTTGCTATTTCACCACTAGCTTTATAAATGCATTGATAGCTGCTGGTGGAAAGCAGTATTTAATCTGAAAATGAGGATGGAAAAAGACACACATCTTGGCTTAAGTCAAGTAAGGTTCTTTTACTTCAGAACAGGAAGGAAAGCTTTGCCAACCCCGTAGCCAGATTTTCCTTGCTGATAGAATATAAAGCAGTACTATTATTTACAAAGCTGGAAGAAATTGCTCTAATTTAAAGTGAAACATTTCATCCACCTTTGAAACAAATAGACTTTCTGATTAAGGTATCAATTTGAATTTGTTTTGGCTTGCTGGAGTAAAATCATTAGAAGGAATATCTCATGTATTTCTGGTTATGAACAATAAACATGATACAAACATGTTTAACTTCACAGTTCTGTTTGCTTTGTAAACCACGTTGGAAATTTCTCAACTACAAAACCCACACAATCCTCAGCCTTTACTTTCCAGACTGACAGGGAATTCACATACTTACCACACAACAGCTATCCCTTAAGAGGCAGAATGACCTGTTTCTGAAGTGATGAGAGGGGAGAACCATTTAAGGTCTATCTGATTAACTGGATGCTTTACAGGGAATCTATTTCATCAGCTGATGAGATGGAATGGAATTTAAAACTCCTTATCATGCTTTTTTTCTTCCTGAACATCTCCGACTTCATCCCCAAACAAGCATATTTCAACTCTGCAAGGTGAAAGTAAATTATTGTGATAATGTCACAATAAAATAAAAGTTGCATGCTTGGAATCAGCTTGGTGAAAATAAAAGGAAGTGCCACATACAGCAATGCCTGACATGTTGTGCACATCACTCTATTAGTCCCAGGGAGACTGTATCTTTAAACGAGAGTGTGTTTCAGTTTCAGTGCATTGTCTGGTTCCTGTCTCCTTCCACATTCCATATGTCAGCTCTGCAACTATTACTTGAGCTAATCTAAAAGAAATAACCTACCTATTCAGGAGAAGTCTGAACATTTCACTTAAGATTACATTTCTTCCTATCCATGTCAAGAGTGATAAGCAAGACCCAATACCCTGAGCAGAGAAATGATAATTCAAAGAGAAAGAAAATACTCTTGACATTTTAACAATAACAAGTTATTAATATAATTCACTTCAGTTGAAAGAAAGTGGAATACATTTACCATGCGACTGAATAAAGGTTAAGTGTATTTTGTGTTTTGCTCTGCATTAAATATAAATATCTGTCATATCAAATTCTAGACTAGTTGTAAGCACCCTCTTAAAATCTGTGTTTGTAGCAGAAAGGAAAGCAATTTGAAATACTCTTTCTACAAGTGACAAATTCCAAATCAGGTAGATCTTGTATGTAATAGCTCAAGACAAACTAACAGCTATTCCTGGCAGAGTTATCCACATTCTGGGAACATCACAACCTCCTTAATACAATTGATCCTATTAAGATACAGTACCCTTGCAGCAGCTCACTTAGGACCAGTTTCCCAAAATGAAGAAATATATAGCAGACCTGTGTCTTCCTTTTTCTTGCTTGTTTCATGTTATCCCTTCCATATTCCCCTCTAGAAAACTGTGTGAATGAAAATGAAACTATTTAACCAAGAAAATCATTACTGTAGATTCATTTGTAAGAAATTTTTTAGAAGATACACACAGCAGTTACTGACTGCATCATAAAATCACAAGATGGAAAATAAACATTTAATAAAAAATTAAATGTCATCCTCTCCCTCTTTTTAATTTAGAAGTAGCTTGTCTACTGTTGGAGTCAAATATTGAAGCCACCAGGGGTCTGCCCACTTTCCTCAGTGGTTTCTTAGCTCTTTCCTGGGACATTTCAAACCAACATTTGAAATGTCATTTTTTTCCTATAAAACTTAGGTAAAATACAAGTATCCCAAAGTTAAGGGAAACAACAGTCTTCAGGTTGGCTCTCCCCAACACTTTCCTTTTTAATTGGCCCCCAATGCTATAATACCTCTGTTCTAATGCTAGGAGATATGATGTCATCACTAGCGATAGTCTCATTATTTTGAAAAAAAAACCAAAAACAAAACCAAATGCTCTACCTTTGGGGGATTTTACACCCTTTAGGATTTGGGGATTCAAAAGCCCACTTAGCATTCATACTCCAAGCAGTAAAGTACTACAGTCAATGACCAAGCTCCACTTGCTACTATTTGCTTTACAACAGTAAGGAATATGTACAAGATTGGATACCCGCTCCCATACATTTGTTTCCTATACCTAATCAGCCACTAACAGGTGAGCAGGTGTAACACAATAAAAGGTACTTTTCAGTAGCATTTCTCTTTCTCTAGCGTGCTTTCTGTCAAAAGTTCAAAAGGTAAAGCACTTTGCAGATACTCTGTGGAAAGGATTCTCTACAGAAGGTGGGAAACCTCAGAGTCAGAACAAGAAAGGAGACATGACAGACGTTCATGTGCAGAAGTATTCTTTGGCTGAAGAGAATTAAATGGAGAAAGCTGAGGAAGGAAATAACGGGGAATACATAAAAGGAGACAGGGGGAGGGTGGGGGGCAGGAGGGAGAGGGTAGAGGCGGGGAAGNAGTACAGAAAGGTATTTAGGAAAATGTGTTTAGTCTGTGAACGGAACAGGTAGCTTATTTTGAACTGTGGTTTTTGCATTAGAAAGACCATTCCAACATCAGTGACAGATACACAGTTTTACTTACTTTACCATTGTGAGCAAATATACCTGTACAATGAGTTCAAGTTTATATTTAAGAAGGTAAGGAATGCAGCCAGATCTCACTAAGGACAGATGTATTTTGTGTGCTGCAGCTCTGAGCAGAGCAGAAACTTGTAACACTGCCGACGTTTGCAAGGTTTTACAAGTCGCCAGCTCTGTTCAGAAAACATCTGCAGAAGCCAGTTGCACATAGACAATGCCAAAGAGTAAGGAGAAAACAAGCCAATAAATTTCTCCTTTTAAATCTAGGACGACAGGCTCAAAGGCTGCTGAACAACCACTTTTTCCTGGGCAAAAGACACATAAAACTTCTGTAATTAGAGTAAAAGAGGAAGGTGGAATGAATACAGAACTCTACTAATGCGAATGGAAAGTATATACATAGGAAAAGCAACCTCAGTGGGAAATGTAACAAGGTGATTAAAATAGACACCAACTTAGAGAAACAGTTTGCAGCTCCATATCTGCTTCCACTGCTCCCTCTGAAGTGAGAAAAAAAGATTTGAAAGCAAACCCAGCTCACTTCCCTACCACGGAAGGAGGACAGCCTGCCTGTAAGAATAGCAGCTTTTTTTCATTGATTCCACAGGAGCAGTTGTACAGCACACAAGAGAAAGTAGCATGAAAAAGTCTGCTTAGATATTCCTCGTTCTTGAGGGACACCTCCATAGGGAATGTCATCCATACGTATTTGCCTGGCCTTAAGTAGGTATTAGGCTCTGGATTTGTTAGAAGTCCTATGACTTAAAAAATAATCAAGCACTAACAGATGTTAAGCAGTTAAAGCTGAGGCAGCACATTTTCATTTGGATTTGCCTACAAAGAGAATGAAGATAACATACAGCAAGATGGCAATTTAAGTCTTTGCATGAAGATTAAGAGGACGACCTCAATTTCCTTCCCCCCGCTCGTCTGGGGACTCTGGCCTTGGGCCTAGTTAGCCACAATCATCCTGTGAAGTCACATTCAACTCCACTGAACATTTCTGGCTGCAAAAAAAATATCTTTAGGAACAAAGCAATTCTTTAAAAATCTAAATAAAAGGCTCTAGTTAAAATGCAAACCTTTAGTTATTGCAGAACGACAGGTAGAGCTATACTACAGTTTCTGATTGTAATTCCAAGAGAATTTGGAAGATGAAAATTCTGTTTCATCACAATTTTGGCATTTTCCTTATACACAAAGAACAAGGATAAGAGAACACAGAAAAATAATATCCACAATTTCATAAACTGAACTTGTATCTAAAAATGCATTTTCCAGTGTAGAATGTTTCTATTCCTTTTTTTTAAGAAGTGGCAAGAGACCCGGATGATAGAAACCCAGAGGGCTGAACTATTTTTGCATTGTCAAAACAACATATTTTCTTGAAACCTCATTTATATGAAAACTTTCTAAAACTAGCCATTCAAACTCAGATATGTCAAACTTGCTCTCAGAAATGAAATAAGATGACAGAATTTTTGCTGTAAGTATTGTAATTGATCATTTGGAATTTAACAACTCACAAATACTTGAGCATGTTAATGATATTCTTTTGGGGTTACTAGAAGAATCCTACCAGCTGTCTCTGTTTTACATAAGGGTTGAATCAGTGATATCAAATTATAGTAAAGAGGATGTCCAAGAACCGAGCACAGAACAGGAATGAAATCTGTTTCTCATTGTAGCTCTTTGTAAACCATTTGTTGGTTTTTGTTTGACAAGTTACCTCTGAGGCATGATAGAGCCAAACCATGAATATTACAAACATTTTTTTTTCCAAATCACTGAAAGCCCAAACAATTGTACTGAAAGCTTTTCATAATTCAGTAAAGATGTTCTATGTGAGTCACTATTAACCAAAGACAACTCTCTGCCACTAATGACTTTAACACAAACTGGAGTTATATATTATCACCACCAAACACAGTGTTATCTTATGTGTTAGGAGGTAGCCTACATGGGTTCATCACAGACACATTTAATAGAAACACTCAGGGTTGTCCCAGAAAAAATGAGTGTACATTCATATTTTAGAGTGTCCATTCAACAGTTATCATGTGATAGACCAGGCTAGCATATCATTGCTCACTTTAAACTAGGTAACTGGACAGCTGTATTAGGACAACATTAACAGCTGACCAAAAAGTGAGCTGAAGACATGCCCTGGTACACAGAAAGCAAGTCTGTACTTTGCCACATGACCGTACATCTAACGTTCCTGAAGGTCATTAATTTTAATTTATCATGCTTTCCTCCTGGAAACTATGCTAAGGCACATGGAAAATAAGGAGCTGACTTGTGACAGCCAACATGGCTTCACTAAGGGCAAACCATGCGTGACAAATTTGATGGCCTTCTATGATGGGGTTACAGAGTTGTGGATGTGGGAAGAGCAACTGTTGTCATCTACCTGGACTTGTGCAAAACATTTGACACTGTGTCACATGACATCCTTGTCTCTAAATTGAAGAGGCATGGACTTGATGGATGGACCACTCGGTGGATAAGGAATTGGCTGGATGGTCACACTCAAGAATTTGCAGTCAACAGCTCAGTGTCCAAGTAGAGATCAGTAACAAGTGGCATTCCTCAGGGGTCAGTACTGGGACTGGTGCTGTTTAACATCTTT
>VZRW01005399.1:39269-57905 GCA_013398125.1 Aegotheles bennettii
CAGACCCCTGGCCAACTTAGTGGTTCTCCATTGGACCTGCGCCAGGAGCTCCATGTCTTTCTTGTACTGTGGAGCCCAAAACTGCACACAGGACTTCAAATGCAACTTCACCAGGGTTGAGTAGAGGGGCAGGATTACCTCCTTCAGCCCCAGGATTCCATTTGCCTTTTTGGCTACAAAGGCACACTGCTGGCTCATGGAGAGTTTGTTGTCCACCAGGACCCTCAGGTCCCTCTGCACAGCGCTGCTTTCCAACAGGTCTGTCCCCAGCCTGTACTGGTGCATGGGGTTGTTCCTTCCCAGGTGCAGGATGCTGCACTTGCTCTTGTTGAACTTCAGAAGGTTTTTCTCTGCTCATCTCTCAAAACTATCGAGGTCCCTCTGAAGGGCTGCACAACCCTCTGAAGTATTTGCCACTCCTCTCAGTTTTGTTCAGTTGCAAGAGTACATAGCATATGGTATACTGAATAACTTCCTAAGAGATTATGGAAGGCTACACATTAAACTGCTGACTGACAAGCTAAACACTCTTGAGTGAAAGAGATGAGCTGGGTAACTTCTCTACAGCATGGAGAGTGACATTTCTCCAGAAGTAGAAGACTTCTGCTTTCTCCTTCAGCTTTAGCACTCCGTAACATAATAACTCCATAACATAAATAAAAGCAAACACCACTGTGACTTTTCCCAATTATAAGGTCTGACTGTGATTTCACAGCAAGATAACACAAGAATAAGTCTGATCTACATTTATAAACATTAAAAATTGGCATGTATAGATTCAAAGAAGGTTCTGTAGAGCTTTCATCCACTGATAACTGCTTTCTGTATTTGGCACTGATGATCTGAGCTCTGTATTATATTAATGATTGCTTTGTTAGTGTATAATTTTATGTTTTTATACTTTTTAGAAACCTTTCTGTCCATACTCAAGTAGAAGTCTGAATTTGCTTTCTATTTAAAAAGGCGGGATCATCTCTCTTGATAAGTATACTGTATTGTTTTAATTTTGTTAACTGCATTTCAGTAACTGTCTTACATGGTACCTTGCAAGCTATGAATATTCAAGAGAACTTCTCCTGCTAAGCAATTTCAATTAATCTGTCTCTCACATCATAATCAGAGAAATGGTTTGCATTTTCAACGGGAAATGGACAGAGTCCCAGAAATCTACTGCCTGCCAGAATTTAAACTTCCCACTGTTCAGAGAAGAAATCATGCAGGATTTACTACCAGTGCTACAACCAGGTTGCAATAAATGTTACTTTGAATTAGATGTGCTTTAATTTACCATGACTTTTGCATCTCTAGGCACCCTGTTGGAGTTCTGCTGTTAATATTAACTGAAGCACATAGTTCTTTTGTTGCTCATTAATGGCCCTATTCAACAGAAATTGAATTTCCACAGCTGCCAAGCACTGCAAGCTCCTAAGGCTGGGTACCCACAGAGTCTAATCCTGATGCAACTGATAGAATTTCCTTCCCAGAGAGTGAGAGTTTTCTAGAGGGCTGTCATACCATCTCAGATGGCCTTTGACAGCCCACTCATCTACATCCAAAGAGCAGAATGATATCCAGGGAATGGACTGAACTGTTTCTGGAAGTGTTAACACACGTCTCCATTTCAAGAGGTATCCTCTGGACATTACAGGGCTTTCCAGGTATTCCAAGTCACAAATCTGTTACCAATCTGACATGAAAATATTTAATTAAGCTCTATGAAAGTTGATGAAAGCATTTTTTATTGAGTTGATAACAGATATTAGGGGAGAATGCACTTTCAATGCTTTCACTCTTCCATTTTGTCAAAGAATGTCCAAATTTGGTCTTTACTGTTTCCACAGTATGTTTCTCAGGATACAGGATTCCTACTTTACTAAGAAGTCTCCTGAAATCAGAAAAAAATGAAAACTTTCTCATAGCTACTTCATTTTCATAGCCATTTTATGTTAGATGATTAATGTGGGGACATGGAACCAAAATTTGTTTCTGTACACTAGGATTTCTGATGATATGAGTGATTTCTGCTAAATATAGGAGCTTACGATAAATTCATTAGTAATATTTGTTTCTCCTGTAACTTAATCTTTACTAAAATAAGTAGAACTTCAAAGAAAGCATTTTAATATAGCACTTGTCAAAAACCTGGCATTTCTGTAGATGTAGCTCTTCATGTCTTAATTTTTTTAGTCAACCAGCTTATGTTGGGGTTACAGAAAGTAACATGATTTATGGAAATGGAATACTATTGTAAGAGCAGAGACACCAAGAAAGCCTTTCCAGCCTTTGCAACCTGTTTTCTGCCTGCAAATTGTCTGAATGCTACACCCAGACAATTCTCAACCTGTCTTCTGCAGGTCTTTTATAACCCCTGTCTACGACAAGGAGGGACCGGCAGTGAAAGTGGTTTATCCCCATGCTAATAATTAGGAGAGTAAAGCCCATTTTTTTCTCAAAATATCAGGGTCTCAATATCATCAGAATGCTATGCAGTGTTCCCATATATCTCTGAGATGAGAAATTTACTGAATTTATACAGTTTTACCCTGCTGCTACTCTGGTTTGTTTTTTATCCCAGATATATACAACATTCCAATGACTTTCTAAATTCATGCCAGGAATACACATTCAGATAATTAGAGCATTAAAATCAGTATCTATAGATTAAAAGCTCAAAGTTATAAAATGTAATAAAAGAAATTAAAGATAAATACCCCAGAGAAGTTGATCCTTTGCCAGCATGAAAATTCATTATATTCAGTGGGACTTCTTGTAAGTTCCACAACTAATCTCCTATGTTACCTGAATCTGCATGGACGTGAGTCTATAGATCATAGAAAGCATGACTTTAAAAATAGTCTTTGTAATTAACATGAATAA
Source organism: Aegotheles bennettii (assembly GCA_013398125.1). Classification (NCBI taxonomy): domain Eukaryota; kingdom Metazoa; phylum Chordata; class Aves; order Caprimulgiformes; family Aegothelidae; genus Aegotheles; species Aegotheles bennettii. Next base: position 42,147 of record VZRW01005399.1, read on the forward strand.
AAGGTTATCAGCACTGGGTATACCTTTTTTTATTCAAGTATAACAAAAATCAATATAATTTAACAGAAATTTCTCCTAAGATTCCTAAGCTGAATGTGTATATATAATTTTTTTAAGTTGTATTTTGACCTTTCCTGGGTAAGCCCTACGTATAGTTCTTCATATTAAACAAGGTTTAACTGATTCAGTGAATGCAACTGTAGGAAAATAAAGAGTGGACTCTCTGTCATCATATGTTTCAGACATGGAGTCCTTTGTGAACATCAGAAGATATACATACTTTTGTCATTTTCATGACATTTTATTGTGCAGCACCTGGCACTATATAGTCTCAATTATATATGTCCATAAAGATAGTACGATTATTATTGATAAATGTTCATGCACCTCATTCCCCACGCTCAGGTGGGTTCATACCAATCTACTGCACTGTGCACAGTCCAGCTGGTTTTTAAACTGGACTATAGAATCACAGAATCATTGAGTCATAGAATATCCCAAGTTGGAAGGGACCCATAAGGATCATCGAGTGCAACTCCCTGCTCCTCACAGGAAGACCTAAAGCTAAACTCCATGACTAAGAGCATTGTTTGGACACTCCTTGAACTCTGATGAGTGTGGTGTCATGACCACTTTCCTTGGGAGCCTGTTACAGTGACCCATCACCCTTTCAGTACAGAACATTTCTCTCTGTAAGGCCTGTCTACCCTCAAGAGAGTCCAGAACTCTTCCTAATCCAGTACCATTGGCAAATTTAGTGTCCATTCAACTCCTGCATCCAGATCATTTATAGAAACATTAAAGAACTCTAGCCCTAAAATTCAGCCCTGCAGAAATATCATCAACACTTTCCTATTTTTTCCATCCATTTTTAGTTTCTCTTGCTGTATTTCTATCTAGATTGTTTTTGCATTTTGGAAATTTGATTTTTTAAGCACTTGTAAGACATTTTCAAATTAAAGACAAACACATAACGTAGTTCTAGTTGCACATAACTTTGAATCTTTGGGATAAAATTCTAAGAAAAAGTAATTAAATGTTAAAAATATGCTCTGTATTCTACCCCAAGACCTGTTCAAATTAGCAGTCCACTTACACTGCACAGTAGGTGTGAAGAGAAACTGTTTTGAAGAAAATGAAGAAAATGGGGTAAAGAAGCTTTAGTTCATACTTCTGTGCCAAATAAAGATCAAATATACCTGACAAATGTGTCTCCAAAAATTACCTGAAAGATCGCCAGGAAGGGAAAATCCATAATATCCCCCAAGTAGTGTATTCCACTGTTTCACTGTCCTTATGATTCAAAAGGTTTTTTGCTGATTTTTACCCTGACCTTTCCTCCTTCTTACAACCTGAGCCCATCAGCACTCTCCTCTCCACAGAAGGTAGAAGTCATTCTTTTCCTTCTAGAAAGCACCCTTCTAATTATGTAAATAATTGATTCTTATTTTCCTAACCTTTTCTTTAAGATAAGCATTTACAGGTCTTTTAATTTCTTCTCACAGGTCACATTGGCTAGAGCACTGTTCTTTTCTGGATTCATCTCCATTTATCTATGACTCTTCTTAATTACCCAAAACCAGATGTTTCTATGGTAAGGACTCAGATGTACTACTCCAGCATCTATACTGTGACCCATTCATGTTTCTCTTGGTATGAGATAGTACCCAACACTTCCTTAACAGCGCCCACCCTGTACTTGTGCAGTTCCTATCTCAAGGTGTTAGCTTGTCCTCCTTTTTGTTGCATCTTATTTTTTCCCCAGACCAGCTTTATAATCCTTTTCTGCTACAGTTAGTCACCTCCAAATGTAAATAAGAAGAGTTTTTCATTTTCATGAAAATCTGAACAGCCTTATGGAACCACAATGGACATATATTCCCATTTCAACAGTGAATTTGTGGTAATAGATTCTCTAAATGGTATTACCTACTAATGCAATGTTTTCAATCAAGATGGTGTTTTCCTAGCTTCCCTTTTAGGCTACCATATTAACCAGTGTCAAAAGCTGGTGACATTTACTGTATCTCCCCTATCTAAATGCTTGTCACCTTGCTATGGTTTCAACTAACTTTGTTCTCAGTAAATCCAGGTTAGTTACTAGTCTTTTCCTTGTTATTTTTCAAAAGTTCAAAATTCTGGGAAATGAAATAGCTTGTTGGTCCATACTTCCTGGATCCCTTATCTCCCTGTTCCTATGTAAAATTAATACCAGAGTACTTCTCATTTTCTAGCACCAGTTCCATGGTGTCCTCCATCATTTCTCAAAGGCAAATTCCAACCATTCTGAAATTGCTTCAGCCAGGTCACTAAACATACTATTAGTTTATCATACCAGACAATTTGAAAACAACTAAATTATCTATGTGCTCGCTAATCTGGACTTGTTTCTACAGTTCAGACTGAACCTTTTGTCATTGGTATTAACTGTGTTAACCATCTGCTGCTGACTGGTCTTTTTGTGAAGACTAAATGCAACAAGGCCAGTATATCATTAGATGGTTTTTAGTTTGGGAAAGGAAAGATTTCTTTTACTAATAATAGACTTGCAGAACCTACAATTAACTTATTTTAAAATGCTTTCTTTTACCCTTGATATTTCCTGCTACTTAACCTCATTCTGTGCCTTGACTGACTTTGTTACTACATATTCATATTATACTTCTCTTTCATCAGACTGTCAACTAGATAACCAAGTTTACCTTTTATGTTCCATTGTCTCTTGAAGTCAGCAGAGCTGCAATGACTTGGTCTTATTTACTCTACCTATCTGTCCTGTGGCAGCCCTCTGTAGCTACTTTTTCATCAGGCTTTCCTCCCATGTGGCCTTAAATAACAATTCTGAGAGTTCATTGAAATGTGCTTTCTGGAAGTTCATGATCTTTATTTTGCTTTCTCCCTTCTTCCCTTCCCAAGGATCATAAAATCTTATTTCAGTTTCACTCAATTTCAGTTCAAAGCCTCAAGCAGTTCTGGATTTGATTGCCCTCTCTCTCTGCTTGCTGTTTCCACCTTCCTTAGCAAAAGAAAACTCTCACCTGTCAATTCCTGTACTTTGTCAGATGGCCTGGGTCTTTACTTGAATTTGCTAAGATCTCCCACTGAACACAGAGTTTTTCACTTGGTGATATATACATTTTGGTTTGGGTTTGTTATCTGATTAAAGATTTTTGTGTAAACAGGAAAAAAATCACTTAGACTTATAACATGTAAATCCACACTTCTTATCACAGACCTCAAACAAGTCTAACTACATATGTACTGAAAAACTCACGGCAAGCATATGATGTTCTTCATGTTCGAAATCAGTTTTGTTTTTTTCCTTAAGTTATACACTATATATATATATTAGCATTCCAGTAATGAGTAATTCCACAAAACCCATTATACTAGTTAAATGATCTTCCTGATTGTATATTAAGATTTACAACTTCTCCTGTTTATAGTCCACATTGTTCATTTATGTGCTGACATGCAAGTTGTTATTTTTATTAGCTTTAATGAATAAGCTAACTCAGGTTTGTTGTCTTGTCTAGAAGGCTGCTTACAAACACCCATGATTTCTTCTCACATCCTGCTTCTTGATCTTCACTGAAGTAGTCAGTCAAAGTGCAGAGGCGCTCCCTCCCTCTCTTTAGGTAAATTCATTCTTGTCCAGTAGCCCATGAAACATCACTGCAAAACACTTTATAATCACCCTTGAAAAATTACAGTGTAGTCAATGCTACCCAAACAGCTGAGTTCAAATTACCAGGGTTTTGAGGGGTGTTTTTTTGTTTCTTTCATTTTTCAAACAAAGACAGGAGAACTGAAAGGAATACCTCTCTTCACATTTTAAGTGAACATAAGTGAACATTGAACTTTATTTCTCTATTAAATCATGAGAAGGCACTCCAGAAGCTCATTTCTTTTTTGCTAAAATCATTAAAATCTGAGATTAATCTTCCTCTTTGATTGGATTATTCTATAGTTCCCTATTTCAAGAATTGTTAATCTTACATTGTAGCAGCTGGTTACTGAGATTGTTGGATACAGTGCACTAGACTAACTAGGGCCCTGACATAGCAATCTGCATAATTCTTTTCTGAGTGACCCTCTTCAGCCTTTTTCATCCATTTTTTCACTAGGGTCCAGCTACTGCTCCTAACACTGGATCGCAGGCAAATCACTTATTGTACCTTCATCATTTTTTAGATGAGACCCTGAAGAATTCAAGTAGTGAGCAGATGAGTATCTAAGTACTATTCTTTTGATATGTAGACAACAAGGAAACCCCACTGCATCAAAGACTAGCAACTATGCACCAGCACAGCTGATACTACTTCTCATACCCAACGGCTATCCAGATCCCAGTGACAGGAGGGGGAGATGATAGACACCAGCAGCAGATGAAAAAAACAAGATACTCACATGAAAAGCAGTTGAGACTGCAGGAAACACAGATGAAAACATCAAGTACTGCATATGATTACCATAAATCACATGAAAGACACTTATCAAATCAACCAATATCTCTAGGCCTTGCAGAATCCCTAAAGCACAGAAAAGATGTCAATGTCTGCATTACTGAGCTGATCAAAGTATTTGATGAAGATGACAGGGGTGACAATGAAGAATAAGAAGAACCAAACCACTTCAGAGAACACTGGGTACTGTAAAGATTCCATATGCTAATTCAAATTATAAAAGTTTAACTCCTCTGACAGTTCTAGGGAAGTATACAAGAATTGTTTATTATGAACATCACCATACCTACACAACCCAAACATACCAATGCTTCCTGTAAAAACTGAGCATGTCATCTCTCTGTGTATCCCTTTCTAGCTTACCTGGTGTGAAGAAAAGTAAACTTCTAGATCAGTACTTATGACTCTTAAATGCAGCCTGTTTTTCCAAATTCCTCTTTTAACCTGATTTACACACTGTGTTAGGCCAAACAGCACCTGCATAATACAGGCTCGGTAGCTAACAAATTCTAAAACCAAAAGGTTTGTTTTTTCTCATAAAAGTTTTAAAGCCAGTTCATTGTCAAGAGCAAGCAGTAACAGATGTTACAGATGACAGGAAGAGAAGTCTTTGTCCAAAAGAGCACAGGAATAGCTCTGTGATAAAATCCAGCTTGTATGTGTACCACCAAAACTAGACAACTGAGTTTTAAGAGTGTTTTCAGAAGTCTGATGAGCTGTTTTATGTATTGCTATTTGTGCTTTATTCCTTCTCTCCAGCCCAAGATACCAACCTAGAAGGCCTGTGAAAGAAAAGAAAAGAAAAAACATCTCTTTTGCTTTTTAAAAATGCTATCTTACCCTACTCCTATGTATTATTAGTTGCATTGCTAACTGGTTTCTCTATTGAAAGAATCAGGTGGTGTCTAAGTTACAGGAGTAGCAATGGCCAGTCTGCGTGAAAAAAAACCCTATGACGGAGCCAACGAAGTTTAATCAAGGATAGAAGACATCTCCTGTAACAGACTTGGTGGCAATTAATATCAGGTCTAACTCCCTGTGCTGACAAGTGAGGTTTGCCTGGACTTTACACAGTCAGCATAGGGAACAAAACTGGTCTTACTTATTTTCAACAAATAAAGAACATCAGGCTTCACAAAATAAATAGACTGCATCAGTGTTAAACTCCATGTGCAGTAATTATTAGATCAATTAATAGATACAATGGACAGTGGCACATACACTAGAGAATTCTGGGGGAAGACAAGGATAGGGGCTGGAGTTTTTCAGCCACTGAAATGGAGCAAGAGACAGTGCCTACCCTCCAAGGAACTCTATGTTCCTTGAATGGGAGAGTTGCAACATTCTAGAAATGTAACTCAAAGTTTTCAAATGGGCTGTAAACATGCCTTCTCATAAAAAAGAGGGCTTCTTAAACATTTAATCTTGAAATAAAAGAAATCAGATCAGTAGCTCCAGCATATTTCATAAGATGCCTAAAGTAAATGAAACTCTTCTTTATTCTAAACATCACACAACAAATGTTAATCATACCTATTCTATCAGCTTTGTGCCAGTAAAATAAATTAGTTCATGACACTGTTCAGAGCTTAAAATGCTTGCTTGTGAAATTATTAATTCTTTTTATAAAAAATTTCATGGCATTTTTAAATCAGTTTATGTCCAAGATATTTGCTTTCCCAGAGAAGCTATTATGTGGGATCTATTTTTACAATAATTCTTTTATTATATAATTAATAATTTTACTATAATGTCAAAGACATTTCAAAACCTGTTTACCTTTTTTTTGACAAAAAAAAACCCACAGGATAATTGACCTTCATATATTTTAAACTGCAAGGTAGATCTTGACAAAAGTGTCGGTAGGTAGTACTTTATCAATAGAATAAAGTACATATTATGTCAGAGCCTAGGGTATTAGGAACTAGAATTTTTCCTCCATTTGAGGTTTAAAATCTACATCTTGGAGTCTTTCAGGGAGGGAAAATATTTCTTTTTGTTCTTATTATCTCACTTTGTATTTTTCTTCCAAGAAAAAATACTTGAAATACCAAAGGTTGCAACTTCCTTTAAATAAAAAATTAAAAATAAAAAATTGGGGAAAAAAAGTGCATTGTGAATTCATCCTACTGTTGTATGATGGTTAATGGCTTTCTTTTAAACAGATTTTAATTCAGATATCTACAGAAGATTTTGTTAAATCCACTTGAAGTCTGATATCCATATCTGAAAAAGGAGCAATCTTGTGGGACCCTGAAATTGCAAAGAGTTTTATTTCTATTCATTAGACAGTAATGCTATAATTTACCTTGTCAGCCCAAATTTGCTTTAATAGATGCAATCACCAAACACTGCCCTTCTTTTTCTGTCAAAATTACCAGTGTGAAACTAGAAGGGAAAGTGATGTCACTGCAACAATTGTTTGACATCTTATTGTACAGTGGTCTGCATAAGCAACTCAGTCTGAACGAGCACCATGATCATAATGAAATACTTTGCCATGTAGTTTGCACACATACATTGCCTATCAGGCTCCAAAATATAAACAAACCATTTTACAATGAGATGTCAGATTACTGTTACAATGACATTTTTCTTTCTAAAGAACTTCCTCACCAAGGGGCTAATAGAAGGGGAATAACAACCAAGTCACAATTCTTCTGGTGATTTGTAATTCCAGCAGTCTATATATGCTTAAGTCCTCATTCTGAACACAGTTGTAAGCTGCATTCTCTCAAGTGTCTCACCTGAGTTCAGGCTGCCCAGTACCTCAGCCCTTCTTCTCTAGGCTAAATGATGTGATGCTAGTCAAATTATCAACCTTTAAGATGTACAGCCAGACTAGGCAGTGAGCAGATTCCCACTGTGACAGAAGGATACTTTGGAAACGATGTTGTGCTTCCGGGCAAGCAGAAACCAGCAACAACAGGGCTAAAATGATTGGCACCTGGCAAAGGATGCAAAAGCAGGACAGTCCCATCAGCATCCATCTGAAAACCCATACCTGAGAAACACAAAGCAAGAGTACCACTGAGAATTGAGTGTACAGCTACTGCAGTGCCTCTGAACAATCTGCTTCTTAAGTTTCTCTTACAGTTTCACCCTGAATTATAAAGATGAAGTCCAAAGGCACAGACAAATCCATCACTGGTGGCAGCCCAAGATCTCAGTGAGGTACCACTGGAAATATGGCTGGCAACCGGCCTTCGCTGTCCTCCTGCCTTGCAACAGAGGACGAAGATGGTGAAGAGCAATGATACTTAAACAGGAAATAATTTGTGTGGCTTTAGGCCCAGATTCATCCTCTCCAACTAAGTGCTTAATGAAGTCACTAAATCATCCTAGGCTTCCTCTGGAGTCAATATAGGAAAACAGTGGGCAGAATTACCTGCTAGGTTAAAGAGGTACCTAAGTCACCTACTGTCAGCACCTCAGGCAAGAGGGATCTGATTGGGCCAAAACCACTTACTGCTTACTGCAAGCAGTAACACACTACACAGTTTATTAAGTTGAAATCTACAAGATGGTGAATTTAAGCATATTCTTAAAGGTTTTCTTCAATCATCACCAGAAATATCTAAAAAGATATGAAACAATTTACAGATATTCTGACCATTTCAGCTACATCTATGGAAGGGATATGGACTTAAGTCACTAGAAAGAAGAAAGAACATTTTGTGATTTGCAGGCACTATTCAAATAAGAATGCCTCTATTAAATTGTGTTTCTCACTTTGAAAACCTTGAATTTTACATTTGCTTTTCCAATGGGACTTTGCCTTTTGTTTGGCAACAATATGTGCTCTCCTATTTCAATAAATTAAATTGTCATTTAGAGCTTTTAAATTCTATTTTAATTATTAAAATTTTAAAAGTAAGCTATTTGACCATAGTCTTAACAGTAGATTCCATATTATGTATACATTAAGTGGAATACATGAGTACTCCTTTGGAGTCATGTGTGTTTGTTATGCATAATACATAAAACAAGTGGATTAGAATAGCAGCAAACTCAAAGGAGCATTCAATGTCCTGACACTATTATTTCTATTCAAATAAATCTTTCAGGGAAAATTCTGTGTAAGCAGAATTACATTAGAAAGCTATTTCAAGGGAAAGAAACAAAACTTTTTAAAACTACATAATGCCATAACACATATAGTCAGCTGACACCTTAAAATTAGGAAAAACTGTAATTTTGGAGCCTTGGTAATCATTCATAGAGAAACCATTTTCTCACAGTTGCTTTCTGGGAACTGTGATCAGCAGAATTCTTGCATACAGTTAGTGTAACCTTGGAAATGTCTCTGGGTGTTAATTATTATGAAGAGCAATTGCAAAAAGGACAAAGAAGTGTGGACACATATTTCTTTAAGAAAGGTGTCCTTAATCTTTTTACTTGAGCTGAATTTCATATGAACTTCCTTCCAGTCTTTCTTTGCACTTGACAAAGACGAAAATTATCCTTTCTGACCTCCATTGTAGGTACTTAAAAGGGAGATAAAAGAGTTTGCCAATATGGCTACTCATTCTCCCGACCAAATTGTACTACTTCCTTCCACAGGTCTTGCTACACCCCTTGGAGGAAGCACAGTGGTTAGTCCCATGCAACATTGCCATCTGGTGCTGAAGTATTTTCATTACACTATGAGCATATCGGACAATGCTTTACAATAAGAAAACTAGTCAGGTTGGCTACTTTACTCACCCATGACTGACCACCTCTAAGCACTCAGTAGGCAAGGTAAGGGATTACAGGAAAACGGGCAGTGGCCTTTTAAAAAGATATTTTCTTGCATATATAGTTCATATCATCCACTACAAAGAAACTGTTCTGTGACCAAAAATGTCTGTTCACATTCCGAGACCTTCCAGCTGCACATGCTGCATCATGTGCGCAAGTAAACCTCATCAGAGCAGTGGAAGAAGTTGTACAGGTTTAAAACAAACTGCAACTTGCACTAGTGTCTCAGCAATGGAGATGGAAAGAGAATACAGATCATAAGGATCAGAGATGCAGCTGAAAAAGAAATAATTGTTGCTATTGCACTAGAACAATTGCTAGAGGCCAGAGATTCAAGTGATCACTTGCTTTTTTTTACTCCGAAAGAATCTGTATTGGTAAAGTTCATAACTTGACATTTTTAGGCCTCAGTATACAAAAATAAAGTGACATTCATTTTTTGCACTCTTAGTAAGTCACTAGAATTGAGTGTCAATAACCATATCAACTTGTCAAGACTACAACTACACTTGTTACATATGTGAAACAGTACACAAAAGTGACAACAAATATACAGTGTATACATACGGTACAAAACTAGTATTAAAAATCAGTGAGAAAAATGTGAACAGTCATACAACTTTAAGCAAAAAACAGAACAAAACAAAAAAAAAACACATAACAATGGAGTTTTTCTTTGATCTGGTAAGGAGATTAGGCTCATGTCTGTCAGTGTCCCAGTAACAGGGGATTAATTTCAGCTAATTTTGACAGAAAGCCAGAATTCAGAAATAATCAAGCTCCTGCAAATGAAAATCAGAGGTCTTCTGAAGGAAAGACATGCATTTCCTATCATTATATGCTTTGTTTCTGTACAGACAACCAGCTAGGATACCAGCAGGGACCAGCTGTAAGCATCACCTTACACACCGAGAAGAGCAGGGTTGAATGAAGTGCAGTGAGAGAAGAGTTGTGGCTGGGGTAATCTTAGGATACTTCCACCTTCAGATCAGCTGATCACAGTTGTGTAATACACAGATGTTAATAAAGAAAGAACAATCTTTTATTAAATTCTAGATATGGAACAAGAGCTGGGCCTGTAGAAATGGATCAGTTGAAGTTACAGAACCTTCTAATGGTGGAAATAGCTTCTTTATGGTCTGGAACAAAGAAACTATTTGCACCAGTAGATTTTAGTATTTCCTGTCTGTGTCTGCAAACATCACTTGTTCAGCTTCTCATTGAACAAAGTTACAGTTTTTTCTCTGTCAGTCAAGAAGTCAAAACCAATTTGCAAAACTTGGTGATTAACATGCCCTTTTAACTCCTTAAAGTAAAAAATAATAGAAAAAAAGCAAAGAAAAGCTGCCCTGGTGTACTTGCAAAGGGTGTCTTTATTCATTGTATATATTTAAAAGCACATGGAAATGTGTATACTTAAAAGCAAGGAAAGCCCTCGTGATGTAAGACTATCACAAGCGGTTTTTAAAAGCTTGATATCTTATCTCAAAACTATGGGGAATTTAAGTCAAGCCATGGGTAATGACACCATAAGAACACGAGGTGTTCTTGTTGCATTCGCATCTTATTGGGTTTAGAATTATAACAGTGCATTACAACAGTAACTCAAACAAATAAATTAGAGACAGGAAGCCAAAGGGGTAACACTGAGAATGAGCACATGCCTGGACCAAATCTGCCTGGACCACGGAATGCCACAGGCAGCCTGGGCAGCACAACTTGGGAAAAAAAAACATTTAGAAAGGAAAGCTTTCCTGTCTCCATTTTTTGGGATGAAATATGGGCCACATAAAGGTAACACAGCAGCTTGCTTTTGAGCTCTAGAGTGATTCTGTATATTGCCAAACCTGGAGGGAAAGCATCTGTCTGCTGCTGCTATGCCTTTGACAGCTATGGCAATTAGAATGCTTTTTCCCCCATCTCGGGGTACAGGAAAAAGTGAGATCAGTCATGTTTGCTCATTTTGTTGCAGTTAAAGATCTTTGCTGATCTGGCCACATTTTTGATCCTCTATCTACAGTAGCTTTTGTGTATGCCCAGGCACCACTGTTTCTGCTGGAAGCAGAGTCACTACCAGAAGCTTATGGTCACTAATGTTAGCAAATTAACTTCAGATGGAGACATTTCTGGTCTTTGCTGAGCAGAAGCTAAATAGGAAAACAAATCACCATGGGTATAATTATCAATTAATTTGTACATACAATTATTCAATTTATTCAGGCAGGTATGTGTTCTCAATGAACAATTTGCTGGCTTAACCAATAAGCTGATTTGGGAAACAGTAAACTTTTTTGTTTGGAAGCAGTGTTACAGTGGCCCTGACATGGGCACATGCCAGGCACAACAGTTCTGCCTTTGCCCTCTCAGCTTTGCTCTCTCAGCTTAAAACCAATAAGGGGAGGGAGTTGACAATGGAAAAAATCCAAAACAGTGTGCTGTATGGAAAAGAGGAAAGGAAGCTTTTATTTTTTTTAAAGATGGTGAAGGTAAGACCCTCAGGGAATTCTCTGAGCAAAGATTCCCTTTAAGGGTCAACACATCTCACGTATAGATCCTAGGGGAAGAGACATTTCATCTCATGTTCATGGTCACTAAATTCCTCTGAAAATTTTGAATGGGAGAGACACTGATGATATCAAATAGCAAAGTGTAGAGCAACAATAAACAAAAAGTTTGAGCTGCCTGATCATGTGTAATTTTTATTCTTTTGATGTAACATGAAGGAGTTATACAGGGGGACTAGCACGTCTCTGTAGCTGCCAATGCTCGTTCTGCTAGCAGAGGCCCTTATGGAAGCAATGAAGACACGCCTACTATTGTCAATGTTGTCATTTAATTCTTAATCATAAATTTACTTTCCACAATTCACAGGTCCATGAAATATAATTGCAGGTGCTACATATTCTCCTGCCACTGTCAGATAGAGTAATGTTGGAAAAGCAGCAAGACAGCCATTTAAATTATCCTGAAATAAGTTTCCTGTTTCTTAATTCTTTTCATGATTTTACAGGCTGCTGATACTCAGTTTAAGCATTTTGACATGGCTTTTAAAAAGAGAGGACCATTAAGGAACAAATGCTCAAATACACAACAAAGCAAAAATGAACCTTTTAAAAATGGCAGATCAACCCCACCCAGCGCAAAAGCCAGCTTCAACTCACACTGCCAGGAAAGCAAGCAAGCATTTTAAAGGGAACCTAATTAAGAAAACTGACTGGCACTTGGTCTCACTGTTGGTCTTTTGGTGTAGGGAGAAATCAATCTAGCACAGAAGACTTGACAGCTGTATAACATAAAGGGCACTCCACAAACTAGTGAGTAGGTGCAGACTAAATTCTGCATTTCGCATTCAGAGAGGGCTCGCCAGCTTTAAATAAGAGAAACAGCCATACATAAGGAACCCATGAGCCCATGGACTAGTTGGCTTTTGCAGGCCCCACACACAGCAATTTACCCGTTGTTTCACACGCAATAATCGAAGTGAGCTGTTGGGTTTGATCCAGTGCAATACCTGGTGAGTTAAATACATCCTTCTTCAATGAGCAGGACTCTACATGGGAGAAATGTGAATTAACAGTGAATGTTATTTCTCCAAGAGTCATCTTCAACCAGCAGAGACATTCATGTGTACAGTATAATGGGGATATTTAAATTCATTTCCTTTCCCTACTTAACTGTGTGCATCTGAAAGTCCAAGAAATTATTTACAGAAAAAGACATGAAAAGGCATATTCACATATGTGCATACAGAATAAAAGCAAAAGGAATATGAAATAACAGCAATTTGTATTCAAATCAAATAATTTGCAAGATGGTCACATCATGAGGAGATGGTGTGGTAAGACAGACAGACACCCAGAAGAAACATATACACAGGGTGATGGAATATCAGCTTTTTGCCAGGATGTATTTTAAATTACTAAAGTATTGTAATTTATCCCATAGAAAAATGAGAGAAAGACACCTATCACATGCTCCTTATATATTCTAATACAGAATATATTTATATATATATATATATATATATAAAATACAGCTTGAGAAAGCTTCACAGTCTCTGGGCAGGAATATCATCTTTCCATGGCTGTAAGCAAGGCACATTCGTACAGAACATCACAGCTTCTAAAAAATCCACATGCACAGAAATTTATAGAAACTGCTACAACTTACAGTAAGGCCTCTGATATAGTGTCAGTGGAAATGTTTGGAGTCAAAGCATACATGATGAGGTTCATTAGAGACAGAGAAGTAATGCTCATGCAGCAAGTCAGTTAAAACTGGGGAAAAAAAATCAACACCGTTTCATTAAAGCATTTTTTTTTCTCTGAAAGACATTAAACTCCATCATTATGTGCCTTCCCATTGCTAGAAGCAGATGCTGCAAAGCACTGCTGGGAAGTCAGCAACTTTTCTTGTCCCATAGACTAAAGCTGCAGTTGCTAGCCTTCTGTGGCAAAGAGGCCAAACAAAAACAGTGACAGAGCAGTGCATCTGAGACTCTAGCCTACAGCCTATGCCTATAACAATCTCACTCCTAAAGAAGAGCAACATATTTAAATGTACCTGTACCAGCACCGTAAAAATGCAGCAAACAGATCCTTTCCTGAAGGCTTCCATCAGCAATGATGAGAAAATAAGGAAATAATGCAAATCTTCTTTATGGTCAGTAACTGAATTTATTCTCTGTTGTGACCTCAAAAAAACCCAAGCCACCGAATTTCATCCTGCATTACCATCCTCTAGTGGTTTGGATCATCTTTGTCTAAAGATGACACTCAGTTTCTGAATTGTGTAATGAAGAGTTTAACCTAGTCTTCAGTGCTTAGTTCCAATGCCTTTAAAAATGTGTTCTCTATTTCTATATATAACTTTATCACCAGCCAGTTTTTCACATTCTGCTTTTGTCTGCTTTATCTATCCAAATGGTGCTGATTTACTTCTCAAGGACTGGGTTGCCAATTCAAGCCCTCTAGTAGTCTAAAGTCTACCCCACACAATGTCCTGTAAGGACAGACAAATCCTAGTTAGCAGCAGTTGCATTGATCAATGGCACAGTACAATTTGGCAAGTATATCTTAGCTCTGGTGCAAAAGCAATATAGCTACAGCTAAGCACCATGTTAAATTTTAGTTCACCATTATTTTATTTTGATTTCAGAACTCAACACCACACAAACACCAAGCAGGGTCAAACCTGCACGTTTAATACTGTAGCATAGCATCTACTTTAGGCTCTCTCTCCCTACCAGGGGCAGGGACGAAAAGCCATCTAGAAGCCTTTTTATTGTCTTGAAATCCCAAGCACACCACTGCTTTGTTATTAGTTACAGTAAAAGTGACGTCTGTCAAATGGACAAAGTTCCCCCTGCAAACGGAGTTCTTACCATCCAATCTGCCGTTTAGGGATGCATTACTGAAACGTTAACCAGTACCTCTTCCAAAAGATCAGAAGCCTTGATGAATTGTTTGATGCTCTCTAATCAAATAGGTTTTCACAATGGGCAGGCAGGGAATAGACAGTGTGAAAAGGGTTTTAAACATGTTCTGAAAGAAAAATTTGCAGATCAATGACAGTGGACAGAAGCTGAAGTTAAAAAGACTTTTGATCACATCCCCTGCAGTTTCTATTAGAAATGAATTCAATATATTAAATTCAAATTTAGATAGCCTGAGGAACAGAATCATATAAATATGAAGGTTTGGTTTCACCCATTAAGATGGTAAGAGCTCATTTGCAAAATTCAAAAATTGACTTGCATGTCCAGTTTTGGGGTGTCCAAAACCATAGGCTACATACACATTTAGGTCTTACTGAGCTGAGGCTGAGAGATCCAAAAGAGGCAAAGGAGGCCAAGGAAGAGGACAGCTCTTCAGGAGGTCAAAGCTACCCCCTCCACCAGTCTCTCACTATCACTAGAACCAGCTTTCATGGTCCACTTGCTAGGAGCAGTGCTGTCACTGTGTTTAAAACTTGTGTTTAAAAAAACACAAAAAATGGAAAAAAAGTGAAAACAGCCAAAAAATGCCTCAAAACAAGAAGAGAGTGTATTGCTGCCTGAACTTAGAGGTTAGGCACCCAGCTTCAGGTAGAAGTACCTAGCTGCAGTTCCTCAGGGATGTGTCAACACACACTCCAATCATCAAGCAAGTTGGCCATCTCAGATGCAGCTGCATGGTAACAGAAGCATCACTACCATTGGATTATTACACTTCCTCATTCATCTCCTTTATCAAACTTTCTTCAGAGGCTTTGCTTCTCCTGGATAAGGACTAATTCAGATTCCACTGTAGGGAAGTTTTCAGGCCACTGAATAACTCTTAGCACATGAAGCTCTGACTCCGTCCCTAGCTTCACATGCTTGTACATATTTGGCCCCAGAAACACAGCATACTAATTCCACCAGCCTAATGTTAATTAACCCTTATATTAAATTGAATTAATATATTAGCCAAGAACCTCAACTTTTAATTTTGTTTTTAAATTTCAGACAAAAACATATCCAGCCCAAATGGTGGGGTGAAAAAAAACATATGTGAAAATGTGAAGAAAC
>VZRW01005399.1:57935-79489 GCA_013398125.1 Aegotheles bennettii
AACAGCAGAAAAAAAGAAACAAAAAAAAATAAAATACATGACTCCCAAAGGCTCAAATATCAAAAGAGAAAGAACATCGGATGATCATTAAAAGCATTTAAGACTAACTAACAGGGGAGGGAGAGCAATTTTTACTACTTCAAACTGACACAATGATTCCCAAGTTTGAGCAACGGTATAATAGCTTTTGAAATTATTATATAAACACACGTGTTTAATATATAAACTACATAATGCCATACACTTAAAATGTTCCGGGTTTTTTTTGCCTTTGAAGCATTTTTGAGATCAAGTGTAAGATGGTAGACTAGAAGGCTCTTGTCTCCAGAGTAGGGACAGCCCTGGTGAATAACTTGTGGCAGGGGTGAAGTTGTGAGGTGAAGTTAGAAGTCAATAGAGAAAGATCATTAATCTCTTCTTGTAAACGGTTGGGGTTTTTTTTTACTTTTAAGCCACAAAAACTGAAAGAAAGCAGTGAAATTATCTTTCCAGAAGCTGAGAAGGAAAAAAAATTCCTTAACTGTGAAATTTGAACTGCTGTCTAGTTATTTCAACACCTACTTATGGTAAGGCTACATAAAGCTGCGGAATACATTTGGAATAAAAATATATACACTGATATCTGCATGGAACACACAGTATTTGTTTATTCATAAAACTTATTCTCTCTACTTGTCATAAGCTATGATTCTATGATTCTAACCAAGGCTTGACAAAATGAGTTTCCTAAGAGACAGTTTGCTGGGGGAATTTTGACAGTTCCCATTTGAGTTTTCTTCAAATGCTTCAGAGGAACACCAGTTAAAAGAAGCACATTGCAACCATGGTATTCATTCTTAAAATCCTGAAACCTTTTTCAAAAGCCAGCTGCTTGTGTTTCCTTGCAGCCTATCTTCATAGCTTTTCCTTAGCAATATTTCTATGCCTGCCCTGTGCTAGGCTAAACCAGAAGATGAAAAAAAAAATTTAATAGAGATGAAAGGCAGAAGAACATTTAAGAACAGCTTGCTCTGGGATGTTGCCAGGAAAGGGAAAAAAGAAACTGGAGTGCCAGCATACTACACAGCTTAGTCACATTCTTTAAGTATGGAAGTGTTAAAAGCAACAAAAGTTTCGATGAAGTTGAGCTAGGAGATGTTGCTTTGTGAAGGACTCACCTCATTCTCTCTTCCAACCCACAAACACTTGAATTAAACCTACACCAGAATAAAAACAGTTGAGTTACCTGCCTAGATATATAGAGACTTTCCGGAGCTATTAAAATACCATAATGAATGTTTCATTTGGACTATGAAAAAAAAAGCTGCTTGTCATTTTGTTTTCCTCAGGGCAAAGCTACTGGAGAACCTCACTGAAATACCATCCTTCTTTTCTCTTTTGCAGCTACACTTAAAACTCCAATAATCCCAAATCTGTACCATTAGTAAAAAACCCCCATGAGCGTTCAGTCCTAAAGATAAAGAATTTCCTAGACATACTTTAACCTAATGCAAGCCAGCCATACACTCTC
The DNA here is from genome assembly GCA_013398125.1 of Aegotheles bennettii. NCBI lineage: Eukaryota > Metazoa > Chordata > Aves > Caprimulgiformes > Aegothelidae > Aegotheles > Aegotheles bennettii. Next base: position 59,446 of record VZRW01005399.1, read on the forward strand.
AGGAATCATTAAAAGTATTAGCATTTTTCTTGGGACACACTTAAGGAGATACAGAAGAATATACTTTGCTCTATGCACATGTAATTGAGTGACTTCAGCCTTTATTTTTAATCTCTACTACCTAGTGTGAACCTGTTTGGCCCTCCATTCCCATAAGCACTTCTCAGTACCTGCTCTTTTAAATGGCTTATAACGTGTGTAATTAAAGCCTAGGGCCCAACATATATAATTTTCTTGATCTTCTGCTTATTAAAATTCCCTGGTTTGCGCTTCAAAATTCAGGAATATTTAAAACAACATATGCTGTAACACTAGGACATTTTTACACCATTTTAAAGCTCTCTTTCAATGCCTCTGTGACAGATAGGTCCTGCTGATCATTTTAAGATCAGTAACTTGGTATTTAAAAGTGAACTGAGCCCAAAATTATCCACTTTAGCCATCAGAACACTACCCTTTAGGTAAAAATATTCAACATCATTTGAAAGCTCTACAGTTCTATTAATTATCTGCTTAAATGTGATATTACTACTTCCCCTCCTCTATTTTTATTTTTCAGCTTAGTTAAATGTCCAAATGCATATTAAAACATTTTAAGAAATACTACCTTTCAGAATTACAGAATGCAAACATTTGCTATGGAACTCTGAACAAGCTCCCCACATCAGTATAAAAACAGAAACATGGACAAGAGTGGCTGTAAGCATCTCAAGAGGGATTTTTTTGCATTATTTAACCATTTCATTTTTGCATTTCACTGCATTTGCAGTGTTTCTCTTGCCTCTGTGTCATCTCATAAAGGAGCTAGTTTCCATTTGTTGGAAGTGGACAAGAGCCAGAAGGACTGCATCCTTCCCCATACAGAGATTTCTGAGGCAAACTAGGGTTGGGTCGCACATGCCCACCGACTCTGCCAAGCACATCTGGCCCCAAATAGCAAGGGCTGAAGCTTGCTGGTAGCAATATATAGACAGCTCAAGAGCCAAACCTCTCTTAGTTTTGCCAGACAGCAGTCCCCACTTTAGTACCAAGTGATAAAATGCATATGTCCCTGTCAGGCTGACCCAGCCAGGGTTTAAGAGTTGTACATCCCTCTGCCAGACCAGGGCTGGGATTGCTCCTGCTCACAGAGACCACACTACAGCATGATCAGGGCTCTGCTCTTACTCACTTGTTTTTTAGTTAGGTGCATTTACTGTTAACCTGTAAGGGTGCATTGAAACACACCCCACACTTAACACAAACTTTGGGCACATGCAAAATCATACAGCTGCCATTGCTCAGTGAATCCATTCTCAGAATACATCACCTAAGTCTTTACATGGTGGTAAACACACAGCAATATCCAGTTTTATAGTCACAGTACTCAGTGTGACAACAAATTTCAAGTGCATGATTCCATGTCAACTGCAGTGGAAGTGGCTTTGATCATGATCCTCCGTTTGCCTCTTGGGTGCTGGCTCCTACAATTTCCTCATGTGCCTTTCTTCAGATCAAGTAGTACATGCAGTTTGTGTCTTGGTGACCATGAATACATGAACAAATAATTGATTTTCCTAATTCTAACCCATTTTCATGGTAGTTTGGTATGTTTTCAAAACACAACACAAATGATTTTTTTTTCCCACAGGAATGACATTTTTCACTTGACTTGCATATTGTTCTGCTGTGGGCAGCTGTAACAAAGGGAAAAAAGAGCGAGGCCTTAGTTCCCAAGTTACTGAAAACCATGGCCTAAAACAAATAATACAGTGACTAATTCTACAGCAAATAAAAGCTGGATCCTTCCTAAGGACACCAGCTAAGTCCCAGAAGACTCTACCTGGCACTCTGTAAATGGCTTTAGCTGATTCTTGTTTGCTTCACATTAATCATGTAGTTGTTCACTAAAGAAAAAGCAAAACCCTGATCATCCAGGTGAAAGTTCTCACCCCTCAACAAAACATCACAAGCTTTTCAATGACTGTGTAAGAATTTTATACAAAATAGAAAAGCTTCAGTGTATCTGTTCTTCAGAATACACAACAGCCAATTTTCTGGAAGGTCAAATGTACATGAGATATACTGCAGCTATACTGATACTCATACTGATACTGTTAAACAAACCAGGACAGGATCAACAGACTGAAGTGAGAGCTCCTCCCAGACAACATCAACAGCCTACTATAGGTGGTGAGTTAGGTAACCCTTCCCTTTCTTCCAGGCAGAGGAGATTGAAATTCATGTCCTTGGTCAGCATGCTGTTGATTTTCAAGACTACCTCCTGTTAAGAACATAACAGAAAGAAAATCATTATAATTAATTTATCTCAAGTCACAATTACTCAATGAATCTGAACACCCTGAAACTACACCTCCAGCACAAGGTTGCTGCCTTCCTCAAGGAGTAGGCCATTATGAATTTAATGTAAGCCTTTATATTAAAAAACAACTAGGCTAGGTTATATCTCACATTCTACTGCTAGAATTAATAAAATCATTATTTTATAGGTTTTATTTTACACTCAGATTCCTCCAAGTCAAACTAGACAAAAAAATTGCTTTTATTTCTGACATGAAATTAAGGATTTTATTTATTGAAGAAGAAAAAAAGGAAGAAAGAATAAAAACGTTTTATGTTTAGATTTAAAGCAAACATATTGTCCTCATTAAATATTTGACAGACTTCAAGTACAAGCGGCACAATACTGGCAAGCTGCAATTCAGGCTATGTTTCAGTCACATGGTTAATATCATACACTGAGAATTTCTTGATGTTTATGGTTAGCTTCAAAGTTCAGAGCAAAGATCTTCCTTAAGAAGGACAGACACATTGTTAATTTCTTTTTGACATTGTTCAGAACTTCATTGCAAGTGCTGCAGGACAGATTATGGCCCTCATTCATAAAAAACATCAAAAAAATACATGTTTACCATTGAAGTTGCTCTTATATACTCCCTAAAAGACAATTTTCTCCAGAGTCAGTATATTCCATCACACACTTGTTCTTGGCCTGCAGGACTTTAGAAAACACTAATATATGATGGGTTTTTTGCAGACACGTTTGGGAAAAATTATGGCATTCAGTTTAGTATTCTTATCAGACAGACTTTCATGAATGCTGCTTATAAAGACCTAAGGATGATCACTTAGAAGTATTTAAAAACACACCATCGTAGGCTACACAGAGACAACATGACAAAAAACCCCTTATCTGGCTGAAAAGGAGTCTATACAACATCTATTAACTCTTTTAATCCTCTTTCCTTTTGGTTGTGAAGCTTGTCAGCAAGGCGCAGCCTTTTGTTTTTCATGACCATCAAAAAGATGATCTGAAAGAAACTCTAGTGAGACAATCATTAGCACTACCTGTGTTACAACGAAATACATATTATTCCAGCAAATGCCAGGAGCACAGACTAGGACATATTCTAGAGAAGAAAGAACTAGTTAGAGAAAGATTGTATGGAAAAGCTTCTGTCAGACAACTCTCTCTCACACACATACACTTTCCCTTATTTAAAATTCATGAAGATGAAGTGCTACTTTTGTTTCCTGTCTCCAAGATGAGCCCTCATACTCTTGCCAAAAGCAAGCTAACGCAGTGTAATTGTTTTTCATCTAAATTGCATATCCAACCTGCTTAGTTTTCAACGAACATTGATAATGCTGCTTTGATACCAAACTGCCAAATGACAAAGTACAGGGCACACAGACAGATGGGCATGATGAGAATTTTTAATAATTATGTGTCTCTGTTAGCTTACAGAATGTGGAAAAACAAGGAGGAAACATAGGAGAGAAGAAAAATTCTTTGTAAGAACAAGATGGTTCCTATTTTCATTAAGAATAACTTAGAAAAACAAATAAAGAAAGAAGCAATTTCAAACAAAGATCCCCTGAGGTGTTTTTAATCTGTTATATTCCATACAGCAAAAGGGCTTTTTGAAAGGTTACAAAATGAAAGAGAATGGTCAGAAAGCACAAAGGCAGCTTTCTTCCTTAACAAAGAGACAAGCCTTTCTTCTCAGAGAAAAGCAGCTTCAGAATTTGATCTTCACAGAAGACACTTGCAAATTGCTGAAACCATGAATTAGAATCTAAAGTTATTATCCTTTAACTTTCTCACGTTCATAGACATGTCTGAACTGTATACCTGGACTGATCACCTATTTTTCCTCTTAGAAATCCTATTTCTTGTCATCTAGACAGATTTGTGAGATGCAGCTTTGGGAAAATAGATCCACATGGAAATACATAAGGTAAGCCATGAACAGTCAAATCCTCAAAGTATATTCTCAGTGATAGTCAGCCAGTGCAGAAAGACATGCAGCTTTTACTATTGATCCATACATGTCATTCAGTTACCTGGAGCAAGATTCTTGATTCTGTTTCACATGCTTGTTCCAGTTAATTTAGCACCTTCCCAGATTAAACTATCATTCTCTAATTATATTGCCTAAGCTCTACAGAGCAGGGGCCAGGGAGTGTTTGCTTTCCTTGTTGTGTATGTAAAGCACGAGGCTTCAGCAGCTGCATCGTTCCTGCTCTCTATAACCTCATCTTTGTCATAGCCCAGTGCTGGTGGTTCAAGGAGAAGCAGGGCATCCTGCAATGCCTCCTTTGCAGGTGTATGAACCTGGGCGAAGAATAACACTGCACGGGGGAAAGAGTGCAAGGAGGGTGTATGCCAGCACAGGATGATCACAACACGGATCTAGACCTCGTTGTGAATAACAGAGAGAAAATAAAGGCAGGGGGTTTTTGCCAAGACATATGAAAGCAGATTTTTTTTTTTTATTTTTTTTTTTTTAAGTTGTAAAAGCTACTGCCATTCTTTTGCTAAATGAAAGCACAAACACTAGTTTCATATTTAATACACAATCTCTGTTATTCTCAAAATTAGTTGAAAGATCTTAGTTCTCATGCTTCTTTCTGTTTCACACAGACTTTCCACCTACTTTTGCACACACACATACTTCTGGGTTAAAAGGGACAGAGATCGAGAAAACAAGACCTCTTACATTTAATCAAAACTATTCAGAAAGAAACTGACTCAGGTCATACACACTCAAATCTACACTTACCATCAGTTCACCACCTGAATAATGGCCAGTTGTGACTTCTCTTTGTCACAGGTGGCACATTCATGGAATAGGAACAATCACACTTACTTTCTCATGCAGCACCAAGACACATTGTATTTTAAGTGTTATTTTGGGAAAGTGCTTAACATCTAGCTGTCCAGATATTTTTCACTCATTAAGGCATAATTCTCCAGGTTGCTAGTACACCAACCCTGAACATTTAACCAAATGCTTAACTTAGTCATATTTCTGTCTTTAAATATTGGCCTTTTAGCCACACTGATTAGCAAGTGTTGTCAAGTAAAGACTTGCTGTTTACAAATTACCATATACCTTTACTTATACGAAGGACCTTTAACTGTTACACAAGGGTTTGAAGAAAACCTTTAAATAAACCACAAACGATACCTTCATTGTTAAATCTTCTCTCTCATTAAAGGAGAAAGAGCAGCATGTTTTTAAAAATCCGTATGAGACACCAAACAATCTGCTTCAGAAGTAATTGATGTTTGCAGAATGCATCTAGCTAGAGAAGTCCCACAGCCTATTAGCAGGAACGTAGATTGTGCATTTACTAAAACCTGTCTGACCCTGGGTGGGGAGAGCAAGGAGGAGGGCAGAGCAAGTCAGTGACAGCCATAGCCTGAGCTTCACATGAGTGCTATTGATCTTATTGACTGGGTCACTGAAGTGCTGCTGTACATTAAGTAGGGAAGAACAACTGAAAATTACATTAATTCAAATTGTTAAATCAATATTTAACAGTATAGTTAGTGGCAGTTGACCTCGGATGCACCTTTATAAAACAAAGGTGAACTAGAACAGCCACAGTCATAGACAACCCAGTAATCTGAATTAGCGTGAAAGATGTATTTAAGGGCCTGTATAAATGTAGACATTCCCTGCAGCTACATCCTTTCTTGTAGCCAGAAAAAGGTTCCTGCCACTACATTGTATTACACATGAAGAAAGGATAAAGCATTTTCTCTTCACCTTGTGTGGTTTATTTCAAATGGTCACTTAGATAACCATTGACATAGAACTGGAAGAAATGAAAAATCCTAGTATTTCACTGCCACGTGTTTTTTCTGATATTTTTGTGAAACTATTTTTAGTCATACTTTAGAAGAAGAACGAAAACAAGCAGTAACAATATTAAAATAGGGCTCTGCCACTGGCAGGCTTGTCTGACTGGTTTTAACCAATGCACACACAGGGCATTCCTCTCTCAGATAAACATGTTGCATCCTGCTGTGAGCCTCAGGGATTGTCTCTGTGGGAAGATACTGGAGAGAAAAAAAAAGTTTTAAAATCAATTTTTTGGTCAAGTTAACACTTCTAAAATACAGAGCAGTAAAACAAATATAAAGTGGATTTAGGTCACTGTACTTGAATCTCCCAGTAACGGTATTGCCAGATGTACCTAAGCTACTGCTGACCTGTGAAGTGAGATTCCTGAGGCATCACCTATGCAGCCAGGCTACCAGATCATACTGCACAACAGATGATTCAAAGAAATTAACAGATTCACTGGATGAATACATCAAATCCATCAGAAACACCTTAATCCATTAAATTCAAATAATAACCATTATTAAACCAGACCTCTTTCCATCAGCAAGACCACTAAATTGCTAGTCTGGAAATCTAGGTTCAGCTCTTTTTACACAGCATCTTTCATTGCTAGAAAAGTATGACAGATGTCTTTTCTTGTGCTCAATTCTGCCTATCTGGCAGAATAACAATACTAAAAAAGAGAGAGTGAGGTTTCTTCCTGAGATATTTCACAGCCATAAATATTATTTTAAGCACTCTTAATCAAAGCGACACTTAAAAAACTGTGGGAATTTTTTCCTGTCAGGGTTAAAAACTGATTATTCTAGCACGGATCTCTAAACAGGCAAAACTTTGGGGATACCAATTCTTCCCATAGGTTGAAGCCTAAACATCACAAAACACTTCATGCAATATTACCCACTATGCTTTTTGAGGACAATCATCTCCATCATTTCCATTTTTTGAGCAGGGAGAGGAGACCAGGCCTTCTGAATCATCTATGGAAGTCTGTAATCACCGGCCATTTTATTGCCTAGTGATTCAGTGCCACAAGGTCCTTCTGCAATCTTTTACAAGCGGCCTTTCTCCCTTAACACACAGAACATTTTCAATGTGATGCGAGCAACAGGTAACACACTTAACTGAAGCATATAGAGTGACAGTTTCTTAGCTGCCTTTTCTAGTCATAAAAGATTTTGTTAATAATCTAGATGGTTTTATGAAAATATCAGTCCAACACCCAGCTCCCTAGCATAGGATGCTTTCCTGCCAACTTTATAAGAACTCAAAAGGTAAAAAAAAATATTAAAAAAAAGACCATAATATTCACCCACCAGGAAGTATTAAACCAAGATGTTTCTCCTAGTTCACATAACTCCAGAACTACAAGCATTATTGCATGCTTGCCCTATAACTCCTACATAAACATTCACTACTGGCCACTAACAGAAATATGACTTAGACCCTGAAATTTCACCCAGCATGGCCATGCTTTACTTCTCCTTTCTCTGAAGTAGGGAAAGCATGGTATTTCCAATTTTATGCATGGAGCACAGATGACAAATTATTTCCCCAGCATATATCAAGGTTCTAACAGAGCTAAGAATAGTATTTTTGATTCCCTGTCCAGCACCAGTGACCAAACCGTAATGAAATTCCACAGATCGGTAAGATTAACTTATTTAAATAAAATTTAGACCTCCAGAAATCCCCTTCATTTGTCATCTAATTCTTTAATCCCTTGACAAAAAACCTAGGTCCTCTGCCACCAATCTTGTAACAGTTTTCTATATTGCAAAATCTCGTTTAATTATTCACACTTAAAATACCCTTATTTTCTTAACACGGTTAGCTTCTCTCCTCAATATTACTGATATTATTTTAGAAATGACTGGTTAACTAAATATTACGTTTGAAAAACCTGGCACACAAGTTAATGAGGAATTTTCTTTTATACTGGCGAAACTGCTAAATTTTTGAAGGCATCCACTGTGGCCTAATTATTTTAGTTCTAAATGCTCACTAAGTCTTTTTTATTCATGATTTTTATCTGCATAGTTTGGAAAAATTTTACATCTCCTTTGAAGATTTTAGTCAGAAATCTAGCAATTAATGGAGGCATCATGTTTTTATAATGTCTGGGTCCAGGAGGCTCTTGATAGACAGAGTAACTGTGAACCAAGGAATAATAAGCTTCTCTGAAGTGAATTTTTAATTACTGCAGTGCCTTAATGCAGTTCACTGGGGCCATGAATGTCATTCACGATATATTTTCTAACAGCTTTCTTCTCCTTTAATGCATCTTTCTGTTAAAAACAGATGACATTTTGTCTTTACTAAAGTGATACAGGCATATCCCTAGTGACTATACTTAAGTTATTATTTACTGTAAAACATCTAGAAGATTTAGACTTAGTGTATTTAATGCTTGGGTGAATTTTTTCAGGTGTTACTTCTCTTCTGTTAACTGAATTTTGGAAACAAAGTATTTACTTCCCTTTTATTTCACCAATGAATGGATTCCACTGCCAAAATCACCTTTTCTAGTCAAAGAATATGTTTAAATAACATTAGGAAAAGAGCCAAAAGGACTCTGACCATTTTTCTTTCTGTCATTCATGGAAGGTTCCTATCTGCAATTGCCAAACTTTAAATCAACTTGATGCTCTCCCCAAAACATCCCACATGACATGATCTGATTTTCACTTAATATCAGTTGTACAGCTCCTTGCCTGAAATACTGATGCCATAGAAAAGAATCAGCTTAAGAAAATGTTGTTTAATTTTCTCAGAAATAAGCTATACTTCCTGTAAATTTGAAGATACCTTGTCACCCAGCAGCATAGCATGCCCAGTATACTCACAAGACCTGCATTTGTCTTTTCATGTATATTTCTTCCCAACAGAATTGCTTTATCCATTCAAATGAAGTTGTATAAATCACAGTGACTTCCTTTTAGCTAAGGGTAATAGTAGACAAAAGTGGCGTGACAGCTGGAAGTGTGATGCAGTGCTCTTCTTGACAGCATCATTTTTGTAAAATGTAAACCTTAGCTAGTTTGATAATAACATGCTGCACGTGGAAATAAGTGTTATTTGGAGGAGAACGAGTTCTTTTCAGTTGTCACTAAAGTGCTGCACCGGGACTTTGATTTGCATAAAACCTGATTATATTTAGTATCTGCTCATGTATCCATGTTAAATCAGCATCGCTTCATCAGTGCATGGAGATTATCTTTCTGCCTATATTTCTTCTAAGATATTCCTAAGACTTATTATTTGAAGGTGTCATACTTCAGTTTAAAAATATGCATGTAATCATACATAAAATACTCATGGGTACTCAGATGTCTCCTAATTTCCTGCCTTTCTCTTCAATTTATTTCTCAATGTGCAATAAACGGCTGTAACTGATATTCAGCTTCTAAAGGACTCTTCTCTGGAAGTTGTAATGACTCATGAGGTGCACAGAATCTTGGCAAACATACAAAATCATGATCAAAATTATCTGTTTTTTTTTTAAAAAAGAATTCAATACTTGATCTTACAGAGAGATTTCTAAAATGTTGTCACATTATCTAGTCATATCTTTGTTTTTGTCTAGGTCATCACAAAAAGCACATCACTGGGTTTGTGTGCTAATGTGTGTTGTGTGTTAGTGTGACAATAGTGATGTCCTTTGCAAAGCTATTACTGTACTGTGATGATGACAACTCCTTTAGGGCCAAATGCAAATACTTATGGTAGACTTTGACACCAAAGCCAAAAGGAAGACTAAATCATAAATACAAGAAGAGGGGCATAACACCATATGGTGGTATTTAGGGGGTTTCTAACAGGCAGAAAGGAATGATACTAAGAGAATGTCTTCAATTTACTACAAGATGACAGGGAGATCCTACTTTCATGTTCTACTTGATAATTAGAGAAACAACTGGGAGGTTAAGGGAGTGGGGGTGTAGGGGTGTAAGTATCTTATTGAAGAACTTTGAACTCAAGCTACAAACTCGTGAGTCTTAAGAAGCTTACCTTGACTGGTTAGGTAAGGGAGAGTAAAAAAGTGTGATCATGTTGTCTGGTAAAGTCACACATGGGAATTATTATTTTGCCCTATTTAGCCCTATAAAGTCACCTTAATCGTTCCCTGAGAGCTTGCCTCTGCATTATTAAGGTCAAATAAGCAGGATGAGTGTAAGCAATTACATGCATAAGTATACATAAGCTATAATTAAGATGTGTATGGTAAGAGAGGTCCTCTTCAATCATTTTTCTTCTTCTTGAAAATGACTAAAATTCAGGCTCCAGCTGCGGCACTAAAGTGACTAAGACAAAAAGCACAGATCTGTGAGAAGCTGGGAAACAGAGAATGTATGGAAAAATATTTTACCCAGCTACACATAATTTACATTCCTCACTTTTTACAGTCCTGGATTACTACATGTACTACCCTTTTTAACAAGAAGATTTTGGCTAAATGCCCTTTTCATGTTGTGTAAGTATGGATAAAATTTTCCTAACGAAGAATTCACTGAACTCATTGAATGCAGAAGATAAAAATAATTCACCCCCTCACAAGGAAACAAGTAACAAGACTCTTATTCTCTACCACCATCTGTGTTATAAACCAAGAGCAATTCTTCCACAGTCAACAGACCCGAAACAAGATAAAGCTTCTATTGCTCAGGCTCAGTACCCATACAGCTGCACCGGTTACCAAGCAATGAGACTCCACTTAGCAGCAGAATGCAAGCAAGTTTTTGGTAGCAGGTCCCATCGTGCTCATTACAGTGACTGCCTCAAGGTCTCATAACTGTAGCAATCCTAAAGTAGGGTGAGAAGAGGCTATGATGCAGGGGGCAAAGAGAAAGTGGAAAAGAAGACAGGAGCTCAGAAAGGATATTTCCTGTACTTTTAAGTGGTGGTTAAGGAAAGTACCCATTCACACTGTAAAATAACTTGTTATTAAAAGGACCATAAAAACAGTGAGGAAGGATGTCCTACTTTGGAAGGACTTGATCCTGTTGGTAGCAATTGGTTCAAACGAAAATACACACATCTCTACATAAATACTACAGACCAATGCTTTCCATTATTGATAAGCTGCAGCATATGGAAGCTTTGCCATGTGACACTAAAATAGAAAACTTATTCATGTTATCTTATTTTAATCAATTCACATTCCTTATTTTAAAAGAGATGTGCTCAAGCTCAAGGACTTAGATTTTCAGAGCAGTTAGGCACCCGCTCTGTGAGCATGGCTGGAAGTATCGTGTATTTGAAGTACAACATTTTTTAGCTGCACACTTTGAACTTGGGCCAGAATTTTAGAGTTCAGTATCCAGCAGCTCCTAGCATTTCACTGTGTCCTGCTGGGTGCTAAGTCCTTTCCAAAAATCTGACTACTGAGGCACCTGTGTGGAAGTATAGTTCATGACTCATTTAAAAGAAAACTGATTTTCACTGCAATAGTCAAAGCATTTATTAAATAAGAATTATTGCTTTGTCAAACTATAACCATCTATGTCCCACATTTCTGGTATTAGTCATAAGAAAAATACAGCTGAGAAAGTATACCTTTTACTAGATACTTTTCTTGAATTCTTTAATAGTAAAAACACCTTTGTCAAAACTTTATTTTCTTAAGGTTTTCACAGACACCCAGCAAGTTTCAGAGCCTGTACTTTTTGCTACAAAGCACCTGAAGATAGACATGTAAAGTGGAAGTGATGGTGCAACCTTATCTGCTTACCATATCATAATACCAATTTCCATTTTGGTAACAAGATGTAAATACAAACATACTTAAAAAGTAGGTATAGTTTTGCTGTCAGTACAGATACATTTGGCTGAAAAAATTACAGAAATCTATGCATGTTAGATATGCAAGACCTACTCTTTAACCAGGATATGCTTACTGTGTTTTCCATCAAAGATAGCACCAAAACATGTCACAACCCACATATTATCATTCAGGATAGCCTCAAACATTACATTTCCCAGGTGGTAATTTTTGATTAACAAATGGTGCATTTACATAGAATTCATGATGCTTTACATCAGGATTTTAACAACACTGCTCATCAGTGAGAAAGAGCATACCTCACACTGGGTAAAAGCAACTGCTCAGGATTTAGCCAAGAACCAGGACAGTCATTATTGGGCTCTCTTTATTCTTCTGGACCATAATTACCCAAAGTATATTAGCCTCTCATCAGGGAAGGGTTGGGAAGAAAGACGCAATATCTTTAACTGAATTAGTTCTTTAGAAATCATGGAAAGCAGAGAGAAGATGAAGCTGATAGATCCTCAGAAAGAAAGGCAGGAACATTAAAAAAATCTTTGCCTTCATTCCCAATATAAGTTTCTCTTTTGAAGTTGTAGGCTATGTATATGTCCAAGGGCCAATAGTCTAACTCCATGGAGCAGGAAAGCATTTATAGCTTGCTTTATAGATACAGGGACAGAGAAAAGGAGCAATCTTTAGGAACTCAAGCTCTGACAAGCAAGCAGGAAAGAGAATCATAATTAAGCTGAGTCATCTGAGTCTTTAAATACAAACAGTGAGGCTGAAAGGATTTGTAGGTTTTATGATTTAAATGTTTTTCACTTGTACCCTGACCTGAGACCACACTGATCACAGTTACATAAAAATAGCAAAATAACATGCCATGCTATCCAGCCAGCCATGAAAATACTTTGAAACCAGAAAAGAACAATACTGGGAGTGCCTTGCATGCTCTGTTGAGCAATTTTTGGGGTACATTCCTACTTTTCTGCAAGAACAGCTTTGGGCTTGGTAACTGAAGTCTATATGGACTCAGTGATTGGTCAATATCCATTCCATGCAAGACAAAATACTGACCACAGCAGGATAGTGAGGACTATGTTGCAACATCCAATGGCTTATTCCTCGTGCACATTGTGTCATTTTGTAAGCTAGCAGAGACCAATTCTGAGAAAAGTGGACTTAAATACCACTACAGTATTTCATGCAAGTGCTTGAATAAATATTACTTTGATCAATGCTTTCTACAGTTTGTCCAGGTTTTTCATATAGAGATCAAGAGAGCGAGGAAAAAGACATAAAAATGGGAAATACAGGAAGAAATTCAGCAAATGCAAGAGGCTTCTGAGCTGGAGCAGTAACTTGAACTGTTGTCACCAGTTAGTCACAACTTGGTTTCTGTTGTGCAGGAAATTGAAGTGTGTTCCTAAAAAGGATGGAATGAACAATTAAGTTGTACTAAATTGTATTCTCTCTTATCCTGCCAGGGAAAAAAAAAAGTTTCTAAATGTTTTAGTGTCATATTTACTATGTGAAATGCATTTATATACCAATACTCTGGGAGGTTTTCTAGTGCAAAGCATAGAGATTTGATATGCCAAGAGCTCTCATCTCAAGGCATCTGGATTAAGCTCCAACAAAATGAACCATCACTGTATCCAAACCTGTAGCCATCAAAGCACTCTTGGCCACTGCAGTCTTGGCAGTATCAACCTACATAATTGGATTATTGTCATCTTTAGATGCTGGACACCTGAGATCCTGCAGTCAAGTATCACTCTGCACAAAAAACAAGGACCATGGATCCTGAAGTTCCTAAGCAATCTACCAGGTCCAACCAGGAAGCAAATATCAGAAAGGTCTTTATTTTTAAAAAAATAATGCACTGAAACACATATTTCCAGAAAAAAAATAATTTTTATTTCCATCAAGCAGAATTTTTCCAGAAACTCCCTGATATTTTCAGAACATGTCAGCAACATAACTCTGAACTCAGCCAACTGAGTCTGAGTTCAAGTGTAATTTCTTGTACACACAGTTGAGTTCTACTGAACTAGAACTGAGCTACACAAAACATTAAGGCACTAGTACTCCAAGCATTAACACCCATTTTCAATTCATCACAAGCAAGTAACCCCATTTAGTTCATCTGTGGATGCCATGTTAAATATAAGCATAACTGTTTCCAGGATCTAGTTCTAATCTAAATTATTAACCCATAAAAATGCCTTAATGGGATGCTAAAATACACACACAAACACATAGAGTAAATATTGTTCTTTCTCAGTGGGACTCAAAGCCAAGTGCCAGGAAGCAAGGAGGAAAATGGAGATTTGTTTTATTATACTTCAGGAGAAGAAATTGTCCAACTCCAATGAGAGTATCAATTTTAGGTTTTAATTATTATTCTAATGGAGTCACGTTCATTTGCAATTACACATTTCATTTTATGATTTAATAAATCCTCACGGTGGGAAATAAATCAGCAGATATTGATGCGTAAGCCTGAAATTCTGGTGTAATCTGTATACAAGATGTCATCTTAGAGAATACACACTCAGTTATATTTTCACATAGTAGAAATAACTGCAAAAAACTCAAGAGATACAGAGGGTACAGATGTTTTAAAAAGACAAACCATACTCCTAATATTTAAATATAGAAACTTCATTATGATTGTGTGATTTAATATAGCTCAAAAGTAGAATAACTTCTTACTGAAACTGATGATCTTCAATGTTTTCTGTGATACTGACACTGCACTCCTTAATCTTAAAAAACTCACCGACACAGAAGCCATAATTTCACCAACAATGATGCTATGCACCCATAGGGAAAATAAATGAAAAATGGTAAATTTAATTAACCAGAAGTGTGATCATGAATAATAGGTCAGTTGCGTGAAGCAGTTTCATTGTGTCAAGTACTTAGAGAAAGGACACATGGTTTTGTAAGTTTTCACTGTTTTTTTAAGCACTTCCATATTTTTGCTTCAAGATTAAAAAATAGTCACAAAAAAAGAAAAAAAACCAAACCTTTGATAACAGTGGTACTCCTTCCAACCTCTTACTTCAGGGTGGAAATCAAACATGAAGTTGACAATAAAATGTTTATGGAATTACAGACAAAAGGATGTTAACATTGACATTAACTGAGTTTACACATCTTCTTCCTGATATTTATGTACTTCCTCAGTTTTAGTTTTTTTATGGATTAGAGGGATTTCAAGAAAACAGATTTTTAAACATAAATACTTGCAAATAAATTCTCAGGAAACTATATACTCTTACTGAAATAGTCTTCTCATTTCAGTAAATTAATACAGGAGTTGAATCCTGTATAAATTTCCTTCTTCACAGCAATTGCTTTCCTACCTAAAAACAGCCCCCAAGAGCATTACTAAGCTGTATTGTTTCTTTGCTAGAAATGCAAGTAAAACAGAAATATCTCCAATTTGGAGGAAGCCCATGACATCTGAGGTCTGTGGCTTGACCCACAAAAACAACTCTAAGAACAATGCTAGTGCTTGTGATCGGAAAGGATAAAAATCCAGTATTTCAGTTTGCTGGCAGTGTAAGATTCATACTGCTATAATCAACAGTTTCCCAATAGGAGGGGCCAAGTAACAGTTAACAGAAAAAGGAATAAAGCCTCAATTGTTACAATATCTTTGCTGTTTTCTCTTTGGAGTTTGAATGCTGAACAAGATTTCACAAATTAGTAACAATCCTCCATATGTGTAAAATGAGGAGAGTATTGAGACAAGAACCAGGAGGAGAATATAGCTGGATCACAGATTCTTTTCAGCACGGAGACAGATAAAAAGGGCTATGGATTAAACAACTTGAAATACCACAGATTTAAAAAAAAAAGTGAAAATTCCACTGAACTGGGAAAAAAAAAGAAAAACAAAAGAAAAGATACTCATAACAAGAACATCTGGATCAGACCAGGAAGAAATACACAGATTGTTAAGGGTACCAAGAATACTCTACCCACAAAAAGGGTGAGAAAAGTATTTCTTTACAGCATAAAGCACATAAGCAAAGGAGAGCCATTAATGACATAGAAAAAGCAAAAAGTAAGGCATAAGCTATGCAAAAGGAAATGCATAAATGCAAAACTACAGAGATGAACAAAATGAACAGCCTGAGCTGTTGTAAAGAAAATGGAAAAGCACCCTGCCTAGTGGGCCACATAGTAACTGTGTCACTGTGCTAACACTTGCAGCACAGAAAAACATACACACACTATGAAAGCAAAACAGCATCTTGGAGGAAAGTTTCTGCACTTTATGACTTTAATGCAATGCAAAATAGCACAAACAA
The DNA here is from genome assembly GCA_013398125.1 of Aegotheles bennettii. NCBI lineage: Eukaryota > Metazoa > Chordata > Aves > Caprimulgiformes > Aegothelidae > Aegotheles > Aegotheles bennettii. The sequence continues at coordinate 75,681 of VZRW01005399.1, forward strand.
ATGATCTGTAGAACTCAGACTAGCACCAGATGCGAAGACAACGCAGCAGCAGGCAAACAGTAAACTGAATGCCAAATAGATAGTGGAGCACCAGCAAACCTGTGAAGCTACAAAAAGAGCTATATAAGAGGTGGAAAAAGTTGCAGCCAAAGATAAAATTATTCAGTCTTACAAATGCAGCAGGGAGCGAGGGAGTAAATAAATTTTGTGTAAATCCCACAAGAAACTTTCAGAAATATTCAATCCAAAATAAAATCAATAAGAATCCTTTAAGAAATAAACAGTTTTTGCACATCAGTCCATACTAGAGTGAGACGACCTCTGCCTTGTTACTGAGAAGCTGCAGAGGGAGGTGGCGATCCAATGGGACAGGAAGGTCCGGTATGAAAATAGTAATTCCCCTGTGCTTTTCTGCATTAATATCCTCCAGCGTGTGTGGGAATGGGCTGGCTGCAGGAGCTCACAGACACGGAATGGCTGAGCAACCCCTGGTGAAAAAGTGTTTTTCTGCTTGATGGGAATGTGAGACCAAAATAACGGGCAATGGTCCTGGTAGGTTTCTAGGGGGCTCCTCTACTAATGCTTTACTTGATCTTTCTTCACTGCAGATTGCAACCAAACAGATTAATTTGCAGCAGCAGCACATAATAGAACTGATCATTGAAATCCATGAGGGATGAGGGAAAGCAAAAACCCCAACACTCTCAACTATTTGGACAAGTACGTCATGATTTGAAGAGTTCACAGGGGACTTTGGAAAACCCCTCCTTGTCACCATCTTAAGTGATCCTGTCTCAGCTTAACATAGGTACAGGACAACTTTGTATTGCTTGATCCGTGTGGCAGTGCTGAGGTGTGGGTGGTTTGGTGGTCTCCCTCCGTACCCTGGGAGAAATAGGTGTGTGAATCTTAAGTGATCCTGTCTCAGCTGAACACAGGTACCTGCATGCTCTGCTTGCTTGCGGGCAAGGGGTCTGGCTGGTTGGCTGTGCCCCTGAGCATCACTGTGCAAATAGTGCATGTGTGCTGCAGACAGCTTTGCTGCTGCAGGGTAAGTGGCTGGTGTGGCACAAAGGTGCGCTGTGACATCTAAGGTAGTGGTGTGGCTTAATTCAACCATACTTAGGAGCTGAATTTAGAAGCACCGGGCTCTGAGGTCAGTGACACTGGTTCTCTTGTGCAGACAAGCAGCCACTTGCACTGAGTTACCTTCTGGAGGCACCGGTTTCCTTCTGCCATGTGAAGGAGGCCCTCAGAGCCCTGCTTCTTAACTCAGGCATGAGACGCCCAGTATTGGGCAAAGCCAACTCCTGCCCTTTGGTTTCTTTTGTTCTGAGGAACTCTCCCTGGCCCAATAAACCACACAAACGCTCACTCTACGTGGTACCACCGTGACCCTCACCCCAACGCCAAAGTCAACAAGGGCTGACAGGTCAGTGCATAAAGCTGACAATGTATGACAGTCATGCTGTAAGAAAATACTGATTTCCTTCCAAGCTAACTGTGTGTGATAGGAAGGGCTTGGTGAACATCTTCCTAAGGTATCTAAGGGGAAGCTGAGAAACTCCTTACACGAGCAGATATTACCTGCTTGTGCAGACGGATGAGAAGAAAGCTGTAGTCCACCTCCTTCTTCCCCAAAGACCATCAGCCTGTGTTTACTGCCAGCCTTATTTTGAAAGGTGACTGAGGGTGACAAGGTGCAGCACCGTGCTGTGCCTGACATCCCATTGGAAAGCAGCACATGGGTGTCTGGACATTCTGGTGATGTCTCCGGAGCTACTGAGAGAGTGGTTTTGAGTCAGACAGCTGTGACTGAAACTGCCTCTGCTGCAGCAAAAGAGTGAAAGGATCCCCAAGACAGCACCACCCAGTCTTCTGGAATGACGTTCTCTTGTCAGCAGCAGGCAGGGAACCACCATTAATTTCACCTCACTGTGTGTTACGTCAAATCAATCAATTATTGAGGTGCCCGGGTCCTGGCACGTGCCTTTGGCTGCTGATGGCACAGCTTTGGCTCACAGTGTGGTTCTTGGCTCACTCTGTCCCTTTGGGCAGTGGAGAGATACCAGCTTGGTCGCAGCATGTGCAGCCTGAGATTGTCAAGCAAGAGGAGCGGTGGAGCCCATCCTGCCCTCATCCTTGGGGCTGCAGGGGGTGCCATTGGCAATGAAGGAAAGTGTTGGGATGCCCAAGGTGACGCTGATTTGTTGGGGGGTGCTGATAAAATTTGTAGAGAATCTGTTTTGGCAGGAGTGATGAAGCAGCAGCAACAGCATAGGGGCAGGAAGGAAGAGTGTGGGTGGGGGCTTTCAGAGTCTGTTAGAAGGTAGAGGAGTTGGCAGGAGAGATTCTGAAAGCAATTCTGTTGCTCTCCTCTCACTTTGAGGGGCTGCTGTGCAGGTGATGTTGCTTTTGCCAGAGTCTGTGCTGCCAGGGCAAAAACTGCCAGTGGAGTTGGAGACCTCCCTGCCCCAGGAGCATAGCCCCATGTCCTTGAGCTCTGCATCATGAAAGAAACTGCCGATTCTGCCTCCCTGCATAGTCTTCAGCATCATCAAACCAAGAGACCATCCTTGTCTCTGATACTAAAAGCCCTCCGTGCCTGTAACACTTCTGTCACACAGCTCAGACTACAGTTGTTCATCAGGTCCAGTGTTGGCTGTGTGTGCTGGGGTCAAAGCATGCCTCCTTCCCATTCCTGTGATGTTAAATCCACTGCTCAAACCTCATGGTTCCTCTGCACTTCTAAGACAGCTTTAAAACCCCGTGCATTCTGGCTGGGTAAAGGGTGGCATGCTCATACCTGCTGATGTTAAAATCTGGTTTTGGCTCTTCAGTTACCGTGTAGGAGGAGAGCTCTGGCTGGTCATGGAATACTTGGAAGGAGGCTCCTTAGCAGACGTTGTGATAGAGCCCTGCATAGACGAAGGCCAGATTGCAGCTGTGTGCCGAGAGGTAAAGCAGCCCTCGTGCTTGGAGGGAGCTGGGACTGGGAAGGGGACACAGACTTTCCACAGCCTTGTGCTGGCTCCTCTGGAATAGCTGTCTCCCGCTTCTGCAATGCAGCAGTCGTTCTTTCAGAGGATGGCTTTAACCTAGGAGGTTGCAACACACAATCTTAACGTTTCACCCTAGAGGGAGGACTGGAGTGCAAAATGGGGTTGGAATCCCCTTGGTCATGCCTGTTCTCCTGGTCTCTGGGGACTAACTTGTCCTCCTGGGACCTGCTGATCCAGTGGTATAGCTCTTGGTAGCCCTGCACACACTGAGCAGATGAAAGACTGAGACCCTAAGCCCTTGCTACACAAAGTGCCTGTTGTTAGAGTCCACTAGTGAGCTAACTGCAACTGGTGAATGATTCATGCACAGTAAGACTACCTCAATTTTTATTTTTCAGTGTCTCCAAGGCCTGGAATTCCTCCACTCAATCGGAGTCATCCACAGGGACATCAAGAGTGAAAACATCCTCGTGGGACTGGATGGCTCCGTCAAACTGAGTACGTGGGGAACGTTGCTGGTGGTGGCTGGAGTTCCCAGCCCAGCCCTGTTGCCTGCTCTGGGCCAGGCCTGTGGGGGCGATGGGTGTTTGAGGTGCTGGGTGCTGTGGCCATGAAGGGGCTGTGGAAATGCTCCAGTCTGTCACTTTGTGGTGTTGGTTTTAGTGGAGGTTGGCAAGCCTGAATCCCTGTGAGCTGATACCAGCTCAAAGTGAGATCTGATGTTCAGCTTTGGGCCATCTGTTTTTGTGCACTAANATGTCTCTGCCCAAATTAGGGTGCAAATGAGACCATGTGCCAAAGTCAATA
>VZRW01005401.1:15026-50937 GCA_013398125.1 Aegotheles bennettii
ATGCGGGGAGGCTCGGGGCCACGGGCACGCCGCGGGAGCGGGCTGCGGGGGGGCGATGGCGGCCGTGCCACCTCCTGTCCCGCTGGCACTGGCGCCGGCGGCCCCGGGCTCTCACAGCTGCGGCTCCCCGTGCTTCCCGGAGGTGTCCATCCCACCCCAGGAGTTCTGATGAGATCCCAAGCGGTGTTACAATACTGGCAGAGCTCGGGGCTGGGTTTTGGGGTTGCTTTTTTGCAGGGAGCTCTGGAAGTGGTGCCTCAGCCCCGGGGAGCGTTTCCCCCTGCCCAGGGGCGCAGGGACCGGGTGTTCAGGGTGCTTGGTGGGGCAGAGGGTGCTGTGACCCCGTCTGACCTGCGCTGGCTTGGCTCAGCCGGCCGGGTGCCTGTCCCAGCCCCGGTCACATGCACGGACAGGCTGCATACCACGGCTCCAGCAGTTCCCAGTTGCTTTCCTGCTTCTGCAGAGCAGAGTCCAAGTCAGGAAGAGACGGACAATGGGAAAACCACCTGCTTGGCCCGGGCTGCCGAGTCTCCCACGCTGGAGCCACGCTGTGGCCATCCAGAGCAGCAGCTGCCAGGGGAGAAGCCCAGAGGGTCTCAGCACAAGGCATCACGAAAGACGTGGGCTGAGGCTGGGAGTGTTGTGGGGCAGGTGACATCCCCTCTGGGAAAGGCCAGGGCTGGGGCAGTCCCTGCCGTTCTTCCTGCTGGGCAGGCAGTGCATCCCACGCCTGGCAGCACATTCCCACACCTGGCAGCACATTCCCACACCTGGCAGAGCACCCCCACGCCTGGCAGTGCATTCCCACACCTGGCAGCACATTCCCACACCTGGCAGAGCACCCTCACACCTGGCAGCGCATTCCCACACCTGGCAGCACATTCCCACACCTGGCAGAGCACCCCCACACCTGGCAGCACATTCCCACACCTGGCAGCACATTCCCACACCTGGCAGTGCATTTCCAGCTGTGCTCTGTGCGTGGCTGCGAGCTGGGGCTGTGCCGTGCCCAGGCAGTGTGTGCTGGTGTCTGTAACGAGGGGGTCTGAGCAGCTGGAGTGAGGCTGTGGCCTCAGAGATTCAAATGTCCAGATGTCAGCAACTGGGGAGACTGGGAATGCAGGGCCCCATCTGGACAGACTGCGCGTCCAGGCCCAGCTACCGGAGGGCTCCACGTGATCCGTGTGTTCCTGCTGACAGACCTCCATCAGCCCATGAGGGGAGCAGGATGGGGCTGCTGGTGCTGTTTGTGCCTGTCCGTGTTGTTCTGTGTGGCCAGCACGGATGTGTCTTGTACACCAGTGTGTGTGTGTGTGTGCCTGTCAGTAAAACATGCCCAACCTCACTACTGGTTAGACCTCCAGTTCTGGGGTCCCCAACAGCAGAAGGACACGGAGCTGTTGGAGAGAGTCCAGAGGAGGCCACGGAGATGCTGCGAGGGCTGGAGCAGCTCTGCTCTGGGGCCAGGCTGAGAGAGTTGGGGGTGTTCAGCCTGGAGAAGAGAAGGCACCGGGGAGACCTTGGAGCACCTTCCAGTGCCTGAAGGGGCTCCAGGAAAGCTGGAGAGGGACTGGTGCCAAGGGCAGGCAGTGATGGGACCAGGGGCAACGGGTTCCAAGTGCCAGAGGGGAGATGGAGATGGGATGGGAGGAGGAGATGAAGGTGGGGAGAGCCTGGCAGAGGTTGCCCAGGGCAGTTGTGGGTGCTGGAGGTGTTGAAGGCCAGGTTGGCTGGGGCTTGGAGCAGCGTGGTGTGGTGGGAGGTGTCCCTGCCCATGGCAGGGGGTGGCACTGGGTGAGCTTTGAGGTCCCTTCCCACCCAAACCAGTCTGGGATTTGATGGTTCGATGGCGTGGCGCCCTGGCTCTGCACCCCCTGGATGTGCCAGGCTCCCATGGAAGGGACTCGCATGATGTGGTCACACAGGTGGGTGCCGGTGGCCTGGCCAAGGCAACAGCCAAGCCAGGGCTGCCTGTGTGGCAATGCCGGGACACGCGCAGCCAGACCCTGCCCCACTAGAGCCCCCTGTCCCCCAGCCTGGCTCAGCTGATCTCTGCTGTGCTGAAGGCTGAAATAGCTGCACCTCTCGTGCTGAGGCTGGGAGGGCTGCCTGGAGCTGGCAGCATCTGCCCCCAGGCCAGAAGTGGCCGCAGAGTGGCAGCCCATCGGCCTCAGCCATTCCCAGCTCTCGCGGCAAAGGCACTGCTCAGAGCAGTGGTGATGATGTCCATCTCTGTACAAACAAGTGTGGTTTATTAAGGCATTTCTTTGAGAAGTTGGCACTTGGGTCCAGGCTGTGCTGGAACAGCCCGGGGGGCCGATGAGCAGCGCCCAATACATGCAGCTCAGCGAGACTCGATACAAAAGGTACAAACAAAGTAGAAAACAGGAATCGTAGTACAATGTGTAAAAATAAATAACTGGAGGCTCGGCTCCTGGCTGGGCTTAGCAGCCCGTGGCTGTGTCCCCCCAGAGCAAAGTGGGGCTCCTGTGTGCCTGACCCTTCTACGTGGCGTGCAGGGAGTGACCCGTCCGTGTTCCCATCCCAGACGTGCAGGGGGGAGCAGGGCTGTCTGGCCACCCTGCCCATGAGCAGGACAGCCCGGCCAGGAGAGGAGGGATGAGGGGTGCCCGCCCCAAGAGCCTCCATGGCTGTCCCTGTGCTGAGTGAGGCACAACCCATCCTCCCTCCCCCCAGCCCCTGAGGGTCCCGCATGGCTCCCAGGCACAGCCCTGCAGCCCCTTGGTGCCACCACTGCCGCCGCAGACCCCCGTCCCGTGGCACTGCCCGGTGCCCAGGATGGCTCCAGGGCACCCGGGACCCACTCGCACAGTGGGGACCAGGGTGCAGCCCCATGCCCACAGCGTGGGGACACCCACAGCGCAGGACTGGGACCCGCGGCACAACGGAGGAGGGGTTAGGGCTGAGACAGAGATGGGGCTGCAGTCACAGGTGGCTCCTAGTGGGAAATGAGGACGGAGTGGACAAAAGTGACGGATTTTGGCTGCCGTGATAGAACATTTGGGGCTGGGGTTGCAGCCACAGGGCTGACGTGCTTCAGGCTGAGGCTACACAGTGGGTCTAGGGAAAGTGTGATAGGAAGGAAATCCCCCCCAGGCTCCCTCCTCAGATGGCAGGGTGTCCTCCCTGACACCACGACGTGTTCATGCCCAGGCCGACCCCATCTGGGGCTGCCGCAGTGCTCCACGTGCCCTCGCTCTGCACCCATGGCTGCGCGTGGGTCACAGCGACCGGCAGCCCCTTGGGCTGTGCTCCAGGGCCCAGGGCCATGCCGTGTGTGCCCACTCCACTGTGGGCAGCCGTGGGCTGCGAGGTGAGCACCAGGCAGGGGCTGACCCCACCGTGAGCCTGGCACCGGCTGCATAAGCAGTGCTGGAGCAGGGATGGGGACCAGCCCCATCGCAGTGCGGCTCTATCCCATGCTCACACGGAGGAGTGGTGCAGAGCAGCCCCTGCACAGAGGGCTGTGGTCCAGGGGCTGGGGGTTCTGTCGCCTATCCCCATTCTGGAGGCCTTCCTGGTGGCCCAGACTGTCCTGGTGAGCACAAGGCACTGCCAGCTGCCCCGTGTTCCACCCTGTGGCCCTAAGACAACACGCTGGCTGCCACCATGCCAGCTTCTTGCCAGGGTGCCCCCTCCCTCCCCCAGCTGCAGGCTGGACCCCAGGCCAGGGGCAGATGGACAGGGGAGTCGCTGCCTTGTGTGGCCATCACTGCCACTCCTGGGGACAGGCATCTCGGGGCAGCTTTGTGGCAGCTCCCCGGCTCTGCTCCTGCCGGTTCTGCTGCATGGCCTGCCTGGTGCATGGGCAGGGTCCTGCCCGGTGCCCCTCAGCCCACGGCCCCAGGAGCCGCGTCTCCAGGAATGGGGCTCCTGTGCCGAGCAGGGCATCCGCCTCCCAGGCCTGGCCCCGAGGAACAGGGCTCTCCAGCAGCTCTGGGAAGGAGATCCCTTCAAAGAGCCACATGCAGTGGTGGGAGGTGGAAGGGCTTGCGAGACCCCAGAGGATCCCCTTTGCCCCCAAGCAGAAAGCGGGCACCGCCTCCTCCTCCCGCTTCAGCCTGGCCTGGGATGGGTCTCTCTCCCCTCACTGTCAGGGGGCAGGTTCAGCCACCCCCGTCCCCATGGGCACAGGCTGCAGTGGCCATGGCCATGCCTGCCGAGCAGCACGTCCCTGCCCCGGGAGCATCCCTCCCCAGCCCCGTGAGCTCCTGCCGGGAAGGGGCCGGGGATGGCTCAGTGTCCTGTCTGCTGCACAGCTTGGGCAAGGGGAAGGGCCGGGTCTGCAGCCTGCAGGGCCCTGGCCCGGCATTACAGAGAGCACCTGCCTGCTCCCAGCCTCCCAGAGCACAGAGTACCATGAAGCACCATCCTGCCAGGCGCCGGTCTGCAACACCATGAGCAGTACGAGGAGCCATCGCCCTGGGGTGCTGGCACCAGGATCAGCAGTCCACAGGGCATCGTAACCAGCACTGAATCTGCCAGACCACAGAGAGTGACAGGAGCCAACAGCCCCAGAGGACACGGGAACCCACAGCCCACGGGGGCCCTGGGCCAGGCGCTGGGCGAGCAGGATTAGCACCCATGAGGAGCAGCCCTGGGCTTGGACCCGCTCCTGACCCCACGGCTGTGGGGTGGGGCGCGGCAGTCCAGGGGCCCAGGTCTAAATCCTGAGCTCGGCCTCCTCAGGGGGCTCCAGCGAGTGCTCGGCACTGATGGCGGAGGCGGAAGGGCCCTGTGAGATGCCGAAGGGCGAGACCACGGGGGAGCGGGCGGCCAGCGGGGACAGCGAGGGGGAGAAGCTGGGCGACATGGCAGAGGACGAGATGGAGCCCTCGTGGCTGATGGGCGAGCGGCGCAGGGAGGACGGGTGTGGGAAGGTCCTGCCCGGTGGCGGCTTGGGGGGCACAGACTTGGCACCTGGGTGGGCCACTGAGGTGATGAGGGGTGGGGGGTCGATGCGGGGCTTGGGCTCTGCCTTGGGCTTGGTCGGGAAGGGCTTGCGCAGGGAGCTCTCATCCTTGAGGCGGGCGATCTCCGTGAAGACGCTGGCCAGTGGCTGGAACTGGGGGCACCAGTTCAGCAGGTAATCCCAGTTGTAGCTGCCGCGGAGCTCCTCATCGCTGGCCACGATGGCAGTGAGCGAGCCGTCCACAGAGGGCTTGCCATCCTCCGGGAAGGCGTAGTCCTGAGGCTGAGAGGAGACACTGAGGCCGCAGCGCACGCCGAGGAAGGCGCTGCCTCCTCCGTCCTCGCGGTACAGCTGTGGGGGCGGCCCTGGCAGCAGCAGCCCCGAGCCCTTCTTGCTCTTGAACCACTGGGCACTCTCCAGGGCGGCCGGCTCGCAGGAGATGTCAGAGAGCTGGTCGGCGTCTTGCTGGATGCCGGAGTCAGGGCCGCGGGCAGAGATGTGCTCCTGCATGGAGGCCGTGATGCTGGCCACACGCGGGTACTCGTTGATCATCCGGATCTCATCGTCCTCAGCAGCTTCGGCGGAGCCTCGGCCGCTGGAGTGCGAGGGGTCCAGCGAGCCGCCCCGCGTGTAGGACCCTGCCGGCTCGCTCCCGTACCCTGGCAGGGCCTGGTGGTAGATGTGCTCGGCCCCGGGCATCGCCGGCTCCTCGCGCCCGAGCTTCTGCAGGGAGCCGCTCTGCACCCGGCCCAGAGGCCCGTCCCCCTCTGGCTTCTTGCCGCCCCGGCGGTGCCGCGAGCGGACCAGCGCCAGCACGATGGCCACGGCGGCCAGCAGCACCACGACGCCCAGCGAGGCAGCCACGGCCACCAGCAGCAGGTTGAGGTCCGGCGCGAGGCCAAAGGAGGTGTGGGTGACATCGATGGTGACCTGTGCCGAGGCCGACCGGGAGGCGGGCAGGGGGCTGCGTGCCTGCACCTCCAGGCTCACCTCCCGCGGCTCCCTCTTGGCGCGCCCAGCCCCGGCCTGGGGCTGGCTGTCCACACGCAGGTAGATGGTGCCTGTGGTTTGGTTGATGGCAAAGTACGGCGAGGGCTTTGCTAGGGAGTACAGCACGACGCCGTCAGCCCCCTCGTCCTCATCCGTTGCCAGCACCCGCCCGATGCTCTGCCCTTTGCGGGCGCCCTCAGGGACCTCAAAGTTGAAGGAGGGGCTCAGGAAGATGGGATCGTATTCGTCCTCCCCTGTCACGAGTACCCGCACAGTGACCGTGGCAGAGGCATTGCCAGCATCAGTGGCCCTGACCAGGAGCTGGAAGGCTTTGGCTCGTTCGTAGTCAAAGGTGAGTCGGGAGCGCAGCTCCCCGGAGCTGCTGTTGACAGCGAAAGCATCCCGGCCCTCTGCCATGCCAGGCTCCCCCACCGGCTGCTCCAGCACCACGTACCGCAGCTCCCCGAAGACACCGGTGTCTGCGTCAATGGCACGCAGTGTGGTGACCAGCGTGCCAGGGGGCAGGTTCTCCCGCATGCTGGCACTCAGCACCTCCACCGGGAAGTATGGCTTGTTGTCGTTGACATCCTTCACCTCGATGGCTACAGGTACCAGTGCAAAGTGCCCACCCGGCACATCCGTGGCCTGCACCACGAGCGTGTGCAGCGCCTGGGCCTCCCGGTCCAGGGGCCGTGCCAGGCACAGGGCTCCTGTGCTCTCGTGGAGCTGGAAGAGCCCACGCTGGTCACCGGAGGTGATGGTGTAGTGAACGTGGCCACGGGGCCCCGAATCAGCATCGTGGGCCACCACGCGCAGCAGCTCGGTGCCGGGCGGCGCGCTCTCGCTCACCGCCGTGCGGTACTCGGCTCGGGTGAACACAGGTGGGTTGTCGTTGACATCCTGCACGGTGATGAGCACGGGCACCGTGGCACTGCGCTGCGGCAGGCCCCGATCTGAGGCTGCCACAGTGAGGTTGTAGACCGGGATGGCCTCAAAGTCCAAGGGCTCCACAAGCACCAAGGCACCCTGCGTGTGGAGATGTCCCCCTGCCCAGGACACCCGGCTCTCCACCTGGAAGGCGTTGCCACCATTGCCGCTGACGATGGTGTAGTCAAAGCCAGCATTCTCCCGGGAGAGGTCGGTGTCACGTGCTTCCAGTGTCAGCACGGTGGTTCCTGGGCGCAGGTCCTCGGGGACACTGGCATTGTAGCGTGGCACCTGGAAGCTGGGGCTGTGGTCATTCACATCCAGCACTTGGAGCTGCACTGTGGCCCAGGACGAGAGGCTGGGAGAGCCTCGGTCGCGGGCTTCCACCACCAAGTCCAGGGTGGGCTGGCTGGCATCGAATTCCACCCGACGGATGGTGAAGAGGGTCCCTGTGAGGGCACAAAGCCAGAGTCAGCGTGGGGGCCAATAGGGAGCCAGGAAGGGTGTCAGGGGTATTGGTTGGCGGAACAGGCATGTGGGACACTGCGATGGGAGCGCTCCATGGCCACACCACCACACCTGCCCCACTGGCCACCCGACAGCGATCCAGTGAGGGGCTGAGCCGGGGTCAGTACGGGGGCACCTCAGAGAGACACGAGACAGGCCCCACACACAGCCAGCCCCACGCACCATTGCTGGGGTCAATGGCGACGTCAAGGCTGGGCATGGCCAGGTGGAAGGTGACGTCCCCGTTGCTCCCCGAGTCTGGGTCGGTCGCACTCACGGTGAGAATGACGCTGCCTGCAGGCGTGTGCTCCGGCACCGTCACCTGCAAGAGGAGGAAGCTCCATCAGTGCTGGATCCCTGGTGCCTGGAACCAGCCACCAGGGCTGGGAGAAGGTCTGAGGCTGGCCAGGCCAGGGGTAGCCAAGGTGGCCCAGCTCAACGCCGGCCAGGGCCTTCTCCACCTCTGCACCAGGGCCACAGCTGGCAGACTGTGGGGGTCTGTACCACGGGCACAGCACCCAGCCTTGTTAGTGTGACCCCCAAACAGCTTCAGCACCCAGCTTCTGACCCTTTTCTCTACTCAGCTCTGCTGCTCTGAAGAACTCTTTAGTAGCTGATATTTTCTCCACAAAGGGCATTTAACACCAATCAGAGCAGCTCTCATCTCCTCGGTGTGCCAGACAGCACGCACAAACCAACAGCACCTCTGTGGCTTCCCAGCTTCCCACACCTCTGCTCCAGGGAGGCAGCACGCTGCAGGAGCCAGCCTGCCTCCAGGGATCTGCCTACGCCAGAAACACTTGCCCAGGTTGTGATTCATCTCCCACCACATCTGTCCTTCCCACTGTCTCCACATATTCCAGCACATCCCACCTGCAGGCAGCGTGCAGACCCTTGGGTGCCGGGCCCAGAGCTATGTGTCTGGTTTCAGCCTCCTGTCCACACCCTGGTGACAGCACGAGGAGTGTCAGGATGTGGATGGGAACCCAGGAGGGGCTCAGACCCACCCTCCCAGGGATCTCTGTGCCTCACAAGGCTGGGTGAGCCAGGCAGGAGCAGCGCAGGGGCTCGTGCAGGGCAGCCCACCCATGCGCAGTACCTGGTAGAAGCCCTGGCTGAAGGTCGGCGCGTTGTCATTCACATCCTCCACGAGGACGGTGAGGTTGGCCTCGGTCTCGTGGCGTGTGTCGGAGGCTCGCAGGGTGAGCGTGTAGTGACTGCGCTGTTCGTAGTCCAGCGGCCCCGTCAGGGCGATGCGTCCCCCATAGCGCAGCACGCTGAATGTGCCCGTGGCATCGCCATCCAGCAGCAGCGTGTAGGACAGCGCGGGGCCAGAGTCCACGTCGTTCCCGGTCAGCTGGGCTATCTGGGTGCCCAGCAGCGTGTCTGTGGAGAGGAGAGGCGTGAGCAAGCAGCTCCATCTCCTCAGAGAAGACTCGGCTCCCGTGGTGGGAAACCAGCTCAGTCCAGAGCCGGCGCACTGGGGAGCAGGGGGAGATGTCAGGGGGAAGGGGAAGGTCTTGGGAGCTAGGGAGGGCAGGTCAGGGCTGGGACAGGGCTCAAGGGCCACGGCCAGAGAGCAGGCAGGGCAGGTGTGTGCAGCCAGAGCACCCCCAGTGCAGGCAGGGGCCAGGAATGAGTTGGGAATTCGGCTGGTTCCCTCAGGACATGGCTGCAGCACAGGGCCCACACAATCCCCAGTGCCAAAGAGCTCAGTGGGGCAGCACAAGCCAGCTCCTGGCCAGGGAACAGACGGGCCTCTCTGAGGGCTCCTTCCGACCCACCAGTGTCCATCATGCCTCAGTGTTGCCATCGGTGACACACGGCCTCACCAGGTTGAGCTGCACTTACTCTCTGGAACCCGCACCTCCCACGGGAAGGGGATGGTGGGGCTGTTGTCATTGATGTCCATCACCACAATGGTCAGCGTGGCAGAGCCCACAAGAGGTGGAGTCCCTCTGTCCATTGCCGTCACCACCAAACTGCAGTCAAGCACAAGGGCACAGCAGAAGGTTCTCAGACGTGTGGCCATATGTGCGAGGGAGCAACGCATGCATGCACAGCAGCTGGAACGTGTCGGGGGGCACCACACGTGTGCACGGGGCTGGAGTGTGCACATGTGGCAGTGGAACTGAGCACAGCATCTGGAGTATCTGGGCAGTGGATACAGGCAGAGCATCTGGAACGCATCTGTGGGGCAGTGGATGTGTGTACATGGAGCGTGTGGTGGGGCAGGGCAGCAGATGGATGCACACTTGAGGTGTGTGTTTGGAGGGCAGTGGGTTTGTGTCCAGCACCTGGAACACACGAGCAGGCAGTGAACACGGGCACGAGTATTTGGAGCACAGGGCGGGCAGTGGATTCACACACAGCCCTGGCACGGGCACATGGGACGAAAGATGTGTGCATGGCTGGAGGCTTTTGCAGGGAGAGGTAGTGGATGCACCCACAGCGTTCTGAGTCTGTCCAAGAGGCAGGAGTCTGGAACACGTGTGGGAAATGGGGCAGAGCATGTTGCAGGGTGCAGGGGCCATGTCTGGGTGTTTGTGGAATGGTGATGGGTCTGTAGATGCAATGAATGCCCTAAGCCTCCCCACGCCTGGAAAGAGGGGAGAGAGACATGAAGCCATTGGAGTGTGCACACAGGGGAGAGAACCTAGCCTGGATGGGGTGGCAGAAGTTTTGCCTTGCATCTGAGCCACGCACGTGTAAAAGGGCAGGGGAAGACAGTTTCATTGTGTGTTGTGTTTGCCATTATCTTATATTCGCATGGCTGGACCATGTCGAGAGCCTGTGCACACGGTGAGGGGCTCAGAGGACCTGGGCTGAACACAGGGTGACCTGCAAGAGTGTTCAGGGCGGCGCAGAGTGTCTGAAGCGGGTGTGGTGGGGCAGAATGGGCGTGGGCAGGGACTGAGTGTATGTGGTCTGGATCAAGCAGGCAGGAAAGGGAATGGATTCAGCCACTGAAAAGAGTCCGCTGTCCCCCTCACAGCCTTCTCGGACTGGCAGACACCAGGCTGAACAGAGCACTGGCTCATCTCACAGCCATGCTCCCCATGTTAGCACTAAGCCTAAGCTGCTCTTTGGCAAAAACATTTTACAGACAGTGCTCAGACAGCTTTGGGTGGCATCAAGTCACAGAGTATCCTCTGCAGCCTTGGGGATGCTGCTCCACAGCTCTGCCCTCCTCACACCTGTGGCACAAGTTAGTCTGGTTCCACTCACCGGGTCTGGGACCAGATCTCCCTGTCCAGGATGGCAGCAGTAGTGATAGTGCCAGCCTGAGGATCGATGTGGTACAAGCCTGCCATTGGCAGGGACTGATTGATGGCATAAGTCACCTGCCCATTCACTCCCTGATCCAGATCATCTGCCAGGACCTGCAAAGCCACATGAGAGATTCAGCAGTGCAGTTGTGGAGCCCTCCAAGGTCAGACCTATCTGTAGGTGCCAGCCCCGGGCCTGTGACACAGCCCCCCAGTCCCTCACCCGCCAGAGAGGCAGCCAGGGGCTGTTTGTGCCCCCAGCAGTACCTGGATGACCGGTGAGTCGTAGCTCTGCGACTCCCAGATGAATGCCACATAGTTCTGCAGCTGGAAGCGTGGCAGGTTGTCATTCACATCTTGCAGGTTAAGGTTGATGGCCATAAAGCCGAAGGATGCTGCTGTCTCTGCCTGCACCACCAGGCGCAGCCGTGGACTGGCCTCGAAATCCAGGCTGGTGGAGTCCTGAACCGAGATGGCACCTGGAGCAGGGAAACAGCGGGATGGGGTGGGTGAGGAGGGGGTGAGTGATGCACCAGCACATCGACCCCTCATCTCCTCTTTTGTTCCCTCACACTCAGCCCCCCCCTCTGCTCATCCATCCATTCTCAAACAGACAGAGCAAACCCCCTGAGCTCTCCTGAGCCCTCTCCAAACTGACAGCCTTCTCATCAGTGAGCTGCCCAGGGTGACAAATCCTGCACCCTCCTCAGGCCAGGCAGCTTCTGCTTATGTTAAAGCATGCAATAGTCCTCCCACTGTGGGGACACACTGTGGGGACACCACCCGAGGTATGGCCAGTTTAAAAACTGCTCCCCATAGTGCTCCACAAGCTCAGCAAGCTCCAAGCCAAAGTCATCCAACTACAGCTGTTAGTCCAGGCTGAATCCTTAGGAAGACACTGGAGGAGCTGCCAGCAGTTCTCCTGCCAGGGGTCTGAGGACAGACACCCATCCTTATCCTCCTGAGCCACTCTGCTCCTGGGTGTTTGTAACTGCTGTCCCACCCAAGAAGGCGGAGGGCACCCACAGAGATACACTGCAATGACTGGCAGCATCCCCACAGGCATGTGTTCAGATGTGATGAGGAGGAGCTGTGGCTGAATTCCTGCCCCGGGGAGTCCCGCAGAGCCTCGCTCTCTCTGCAGCCCCCACACCACCACCAGGTCAGCTGGTGAGGCCACAGGGATGCAGCATCAGGTGTCCAGTACAGCTACGTGGCCTTGGACAAGCTCAGCCTCCGTGTCAGAGCTCTGCTGCCAGCTTTGCATGTGTGTGAGTGCCACTGCACACAGCTAAGGCCAGGCCACCCATCCAGGAATGGACACCACAGGTTACAGCCACCAGCACAGCAGCCTGGTTTGGAGCAGGGCTGTGCCCTCTCCTCAGCTGTGTCCCCCGGCCCCTCTGGCACCGTTCCGCTGCCAGAGCAGGCCCTGCCTCCAGGGCTGGCCTAGAGGGAAGCAGCCAGCAGCAGTTCCCTTTCTGCAGGGTTGGTCCTGCCTGGGGCAGAGCAGCATAGCCTGAGGAGCCGCAGCACGGGGCTGTGGATGCTCCTGGGATGTCCCCTGGCTCTGGTCTTGTCCACAGCAGGCACTTTAGTGTGTTCCCCAATGAAAGCTCTCACACAGCTCCTGCAGACATCACCTCTGGTCCTCTCTGGAAAGGAGACAAGCCTGGGGATGGCTGAGGTCAGTCATGGACTGGTGACCGGTCATTTGTCACAGCAGAGCTGAAGGACAGGGCTCGGTGCAACACAGCCTGGCAGGGCAGAGGGCAGGGCAGCAGCACTGTGCCAGCCCACCCTGGCCTCCCTCACTGCGGTGCAGCCCCTTGCCCTGGGAGAAAGCTGGGCAGTGTCTCACAGACACAAACAGGACTTGCGCAGGGACATGTTTTAAGGGAAAAATCCTGTATTCTGGGCACTTTGCCCACGGGAAATGTTTCTTCACTGAGATGAAGTGGTATTGCCACAGCAACAGAGGTGCAGCCGGGATGTGCCCAGGGTGTTCTGAGAGCCACTGGCACACACAGCTCAAGCAGAGGCAAGATGAAGGGACACGAAGGGACAGGGACCACAGGGGGGACGTTACTCCGTGACCCCACCAGGCCTTGCTGCAGCACAGCAGCTTGCTGTGCAGAGCGGTGTCACAGTCACACACAGGGTAGCAGAGCTCTGCTTGTACAGCCCAGGAGAGCAGGGAGAGGGCACCTCTGCCCCCTGACCTCCCAGGGCTCAGCCCCCACACTGGGGAGCACGGCCTCTGCACAAGGTCTGGGTGGAAGAGCAAGGGGAGGGGAAGGGCTGTGAGGGATGTTCCAGCCTTGCTGTCAGCACAGGTTTTGGTTGCCAGACACTGCAGTGCTGCACCAGGTCTGCTCCGGGGAGACCCCTGAGCTGGTTTGAGCAGTTGTTGCTCTCCCACAGCCTGGCTCCAAACTGGGCAGGTGGGACAAGGCTCTGGCAGCACCCTGGGAGTCCCTGAGGGTGCTTTCACCCCCAGGTGTAACAGCAGCCGCCAGCTTTGGCTGGGAGACCTGGTTACACACAGGAGCCCAGAGCCCAGAGCCCAGGGTGCCATCCTGTGAGCCCCTCCCTCACGGACACGGCAGGTTTGGCCCAGCTCCACAGCTACCAAACGCTCCCTGCTGAGTGCCAGAGCACTGGAACAGGCTGCCCAGAGAGGTTGTGGAGTCTCCTTGGCTGGAGACATTCAAACCCCCCCTGGATGCGTTCCTGTGTGATGGACTCTAGGTGACCCTGCTCTGGCAGGGGGGCTGGACTGGATGAGCTTTCGAGGTCCCTTCCAACCCCTAGGATTCTGTGATTCTCCACAGCAGCCATCCCCGGGCTGAGAGCAGGCTGGGAGCCCTGGGCACCACAGCTCTCCACAGTCAGAGACCTCTGTGAGCCTGACTGGGGTTTGGGTACTCCTGCATACTGGCTCTGGGTGTCAGGACCTGCAGAGTACGAGCTGGGTGTTGGGTGAGGAGAAGCTCCCCATGAGCCGGCCATGGGTCCTTGGAGCCTGGAAAGCCCCCGGGATCCTGGGCTGCATCCCCAGAGCGTGAGGAGCAGGGCCAGGGGGGGGATTCTGCCCCTCTGCTCCACTCTGTGAGAGCCCCCCTGCAGTGCTGGGGCCACCTCTGGAGTCCCCAACAGCAGAAGGACACGGAGCTGTTGGAGAGAGTCCAGAGGAGGCCACGGAGATGCTGCGAGGGCTGGAGCAGCTCTGCTCTGGGGCCAGGCTGAGAGAGTTGGGGGTGTTCAGCCTGGAGAAGAGAAGGCACCGGGGAGACCTTGGAGCACCTTCCAGTGCCTGAAAGGGCTCCAGGAAAGCTGAAGAAGGACTCCCAGTGGCTTTCTGGGTTGCAAGCACACATGGTGGGCTCATGGTGAGCTTTCATCTACCAGTACCCCCAAGTCCTTTTCTGCAGGGCTGCTCTTGATCCCTCCATCCCCCAGCCTGTGTTGATACCAGGGGCTGTGATATCGTAGTCTCTTCCAAACCACAGGGCAAGCACCAACCCCTCACCCCACCCTCAGCCAGGCTTCCCCTGACGCCAAGGGACATGCAGCCCTTCAAAGGCTGCCCAAACAATGCCAGTGTCACTGGGCAGCACCCTGCAACCTGCACCACTGCTTTGCCTGGGCTATCAGCCACCCACAAGCACCTCTGGTATGTTCAGGACCTGCTGACTGCGCAGGGTGGTGCATAGGGAGGGCTCCCTTAGATTGCCCTCTGGGCACTACACTGGTTCCCCATTCATTGTCACCTTTGGGACAGCATAGACACAGCCATGAAGCCACAGCAGTGCTGCAGCCACAGTAGCTCCCTGTACACCAGAGAACCAAGCTCTGAGGCTCCAGCGCAGGATGTGTCACTTGGCTGACCTTGCCATCCCAGGCAGGGGCTGCACCCAGGCTGCAGCTCAGCAATGCTCCTGGCCTCTGCTAACTTCTGAACTGGGCTGAGGCGTTTTTGTGGAAAGGTCCAGTTATGAGGGACCAAAATTGTGCTGGGAGCTGTGCTAACAACCTCTGGATGATGACAGGTTAGTGTCCACATCCCAGTACTAACACATTTCATTGACTGGTATCAAGGTGCGGACTGTGTCCCTGTGTATCCTCTGAGCCATGTGGCAGCCAAGCAGGTACCAGCAGAGCACTGGTGGCCTCCCACTTCCCTGGGTGGTCTTGGTGCTGTACCTGAACTGGGCTGGATAAGGAAGGTGTTCCTCTCATTGCCGCTGACGATGCTGTAGGTGATGCGCCCCGAAGAGCCCCCCGTGTGCACAGCCTGGACGCTCGCCACAGCAGTGCCTGGAAGGGAGTGAAATGGTGTGAAGGGCAGCAGAGCCTCGGACAGGTGGCACGGAGGGTTGGGGCGGGTGTGGGCAGCACAAGCTGCACAACAGGAACACAGCCCTGCCCGAGGACACCGCTGCCAGAGAAAGTGAGATCGAATGGTAACTTTGGGCTGAGAGCCAGGATTCATGGAGCCCGTCCGTGGCCCCTCCATGGTCCCACTGTGACCCCTGACAGCCTGAGCACCAATCAGACCCTGCAGTCCCTTGGGCCTGCCCAAAGCAGAATGGGGCTCCCCAAGAACCAGCAGTGCTCCCTGGTGTGAGCTTCCCACAGCTTTGTCAGCCCAGCACCCACTTCCCCTCCTGTCCTGTCCCATTTCATCCCAGCACTTGCTGGTCACTCTGCCCAGCTGATACCTGGGGCTGCATTTTCTGGCAGGGCCACATCACTGGTGCTCCGGGGGAAGCGCAGACCCCGGTAGGGCTCCTCCTGCAAATGGATCACCACCACGCCAGTGGAGGAGAGTGCCGGTTGCCCCAGGTCTGTGGCCAGGATGAAGAGTGTCCGCTGGCGCTGGCTGAGCGAGCCCAGGGGCTGCAGCAGTTGGATCTCCCCTGTGTAGGAGTTGATTGCGAAGGCAGAGTTGGGGGTGGCAAGGCGGTACAGGATGGAGGCATTGGCACCTGCATCCCTGTCCTCTGCCCTCATGGTGGCCACGACCTGCTTGAGCGGCGTGTGACGGGACAGGTTGACAGTGAGCGGGCTGTGCAGGAAGGCAGGGGCGTGGTCATTGACATCCCGCACCGTGACCGTGACACGCACAGCTGCGCTCTTGGGCTCCCATGGTGCCGAGTCCACAGCCTTGGCCAGGAAGCTGTAACTGGGGTGGCGTTCCCGGTCCAGCGCCTGGGCACTTCTGATGTGCCCACTCTGCGGCTCGACCTGGAACATGCCCAGTGACTCGTTGCCCAGGTAGTAAGAGACCTGCCCATTGGTGCCCTCATCAGGGTCCTCAGCCACCAGCTGCAGCACCAGGGCACCAACAGGCAAGTCCTCTGGCACCTCCACCACGTAGCTGGCCTGAGCAAAGCCAGGCGCGTTGTCGTTCAGGTCCAACACCCGCACGTTCACTGCCATGGTGGCACTGCGTGGCGGGGTGCCATGGTCTTGCACCACCACTGTGAGGCTGTAGGAAGCAACTTGCTCCCGGTCAAGGGCACGTGCAGTGGAAAGGACACCAGACACGGGGTCTAGGCTGAAATCCTGCCTAGGGTCTCCATCTGGAAAAGAAGAGAGGGAATAACAAGACAGCATGACTAAAACTGGTACGAGGAAGGACCTGCCCTGTGCTGCCAAGAGAGGACAGCATGAAGTCCATCCCAGTGTGGCCTGGCAGGGAGGGTAGAGTGAGCTGTTCTCTGTAAGGCCCCAGTGGGATTGAACCTCCTTGGTCCAGCTCTGTGTGTGTGAGAGCTGGGTCCCATAGCTTACAGGGCAGCACTGCTGCCACAGGAACCCCCAGGTAACAGCAAGATCTCACTTAACAACTTGGAAATTCAACAGGTCAGAGCAGCCAAGAGAAGTATGGAACTAGTCCAAGCTTGGGGAACCAGGTGAGAGCCTAGGGAATGAGGGAGTGCAGCTTGTCCAGATCTTGGGGTGCTCTTCACTGGGGGCAGAGAAACTAGAGGGCTGAGAGGTGGCAGCATCTACATGTGGTTTGGAGCAGAAGAGAACTGAAGTGGAACAGCAACTGCCACAGGTGATGCTCCCCAGGGCCACAGGCAACCCAGGGTGAACAGCCCTTACCTACTGCCGAGACAGAAGCTACAGAGCTCCCTGTGCTCACCTGCCAGGTGGTATCCCAAGCGCCCGTTCTCGCCTCCATCAGGATCGGTGGCCCGCAGGGTGTAGAGTGCCACACGGCTTTGGTTCTCAGGGACCTCCACAGAGTAGGACTCACACTCTAGGTGTGGTGCATGGTCATTCTCATCTCCCACCGTTATCCGCACCGTTGCCCTGGAGAGGTTGGGGGGCAGGCCACCATCCCGTGCATAGACTGCAGGAACACAGCAAGAGCAGGGCAGGCTACCACCCTGCTGACTGGGAGCACCACCAAGGCTGTCACATGCAAAGGGCACATCACGGGGGCAGCCAGGCGTGGGATCCCTGGCATTCCTGCATGCTCAAACCAACAGACAACCCACCAACTTCCATCAGTTCCCAGGGCCTGCCCTTCCTGCACCCTGCCGCCCCCCAGCAGCATGGAGCACCCCCCATGCCTGCCGCACCCCTCTCTTGCACCAGCACAGCCCTACCCATCAGCACGTGTTGCTCCTGCTCCTCACGGTCCAGGACATGTGTGGTGACAATAAACCCCGTCTGAGGGTGGATGGAGAATGGTCCCCCAGAGAGACCCCCGTAAGTCACCTGCCCGTTGGCACCTGCAGAGAGGAACATGGGTTGAGAGCAGTCCAGCAGCAATCCAGGAGCTTCTTACTTGGCTCACAGCCTCGCACCTCCCTCCTCCCAGCATTCCCACCCAGGGGTCACATGGGCTGTGGGACAGGGTAATCAAGGATGATAGCAAGTAAAGCTGAGGCAGAGATGTGTGGTGGAGGGAGGTCCCAGCCCAGCTTGTGGAAGGGTAGATGGGCCAAGGACCCACCAAGTAACAAAGATGGTTGTCTTAGGGAGCAGAGGAATCACAGCTTCTACTAAGATTCAGCGCATCTCTCATCTCCAGGTCAGGAAATGATCCTTCCCTCCATGGTCAGCCAAGCTCTCCAAACCAGGTGGGATGGAGCAGAGTGCACCTAGTCCTGGGTGCTGCATTTACATAAGGGCTCGTGATCAAACTGGGCAGCTCAGCCTCGCCCTGCATCCTCACCCAGGTCCCGGTCCATGGCCAGCACCTGCAGTACGGGGCTGCCAGCAGGCAAGTTCTCCATGATGTGTGCTTCATACTCAGGTTTCTCAAAAGTGGGAGCCTCATCGTTGACATCCAGCACCAGCACGGACAGCAGCTGTGTGGCAGAGCGGCGGGGGGAACCGTGGTCCATGGCCACCACGGTCAGGTTGTGCTGTGCCACCTCCTCTCGATTCAGGGCCCGCACGATGGAGAGCGCTCCTGCAGACACAGGGGGAGGAGCGAGCTGGGACCCCATGGCACCAGACCCAACCATTCCTGGGATAGAGGCATGGCCAGGCTGCAGGCACTGGAGGGAGCTGGGGACAGACAAGTCTCAAAAAATAAAGCAGCCTCTTGCCGACCAGGTGCTATGCTGGAGGCTCTCTGCACCCCGTAAGTCCCCCCTCCTCTGTGTTTCCCAGCCCACGCCCTCCTCCTGTGCACCACGCTACATCCCCAGGTATCCCTGCACCCTCCTCAGCCCCACGTTCCGTGTCCCTGCCACCCACCCTGCAACCTCCTGGGCCCTCACCAGTGCTGGGGTTAAGGTGGAAGCGGCCATCACTGTTGCCTGCTCGCAACGAGTAGCTCACACGCCCGTTCTCTCCCAAATCCTTGTCCTGGGCCACCACATGCAGCACCACGAACCCCGTGGGCTGGTCCTCCATGACGCTGACGGCGGTGGGCGAGAGGAAGATGGGTACGTTGTCATTCTCATCGGTCACGAACACACGGGCTGTGACAGCGGCCGAGCGGCGCTGGCTGACATTGCGGGCCTGGTCCATGGCCTCCACCACCAGGAGGAAGGAGGCAGCAGCCTCCCGGTCGAGGCCCTGGTGGAGGGTCAGCAGCCCCGAGCGGCTGTCAAGCTGGAAGGGAGCCCCAGGGGGCTCCTGGTGCAGCAGGGCGTAGCGCACCTGGCTGTTGGGACCCACACCATCCCCATCCAGTGCCTGGAAGGTGAAGATGGACGAGCCAGCCTGGGCATTCTCGGGCACCACGATGGTGATAGGGTCTTCAGGGAAGGTGGGCGCCTGGTCGTTGCAGTCCTGGACGTGGATCTGTACCAGCACCAGTCGGCTGGAGGGATAGCCATGCTGCGTGTCCTCAGCACTCACCTGAAGCACGTGCCGTGCCCCAGCTTCGTAGTCCAACTCCCGGGCAGCGTAAATCTCCCCTGTCACACCGTCAACCACGAAGGTGCCATCCCCACCACCTCCTACCACCGTGTAGGTCAGCTGTCCTCGCGCAGGGGCATCTGGCGGTGCCACTGACCCAATCACAGAGCCGGGTTTGACCCCCTCGAGAGGGTGCAGGGTCAGCACGGTGGCATCAGGCCGTGGCAGCACCCGGGAGGACGGCAGCACCTGCGAGGAGAGGCAGCAGTGAGGGGCACGCGCCAGGCTGCCATGTGTCAGTGAAGAGGGGGACATGGGGCCTGCAGAGAGCAGGTGTCAGGAGGCAAGGACACAGCTCTTGTGCCCTGACAGATGAACAGCAACCTGAAAAAGATACTGAGAATAATCACGGGTTTGATGAGCTCATGAAACAGGAGCTTCTCCTGGGAGCCAGGGTACGTGAGGACAGACAGAGCTGCCGATTGGGCAGAGAAGGCTCGGGAGGGATCTTATCAAAGTACGTCAGTACCTGAATGCGGGGGAATGCGACTTACCCCTACACCTGAAGGGAGGGTGCCAAGAGGATGGAGCCAGGCCCTTCCCACTGGTGCCCAGTGCCAGGACCAGAGGCCATGGACACAGACTGAAACACAGAAGGTTCCCTCTGAACAGCAGGAAACACTTTTCACTGTGAGGGTGACCAAACGCTGGCACAGATTGCCCAGAGAGATGGAGTCTCCATCCTTGGAGACAGTCAAAAGCTACCTGGACATGGTCCTGGGCAACTTCCTCTGGGTGGCCCTGCTTGAGCAGGGTTGTTGGACAAGATGACTTCCAGAGGTGCCTTCCCACCTCAACCATTCTGTGAGTCTGGGATTGTGTTAGATACTGCAAAGGCCAGAGACACCAGCAGAAACAATTCTGCGGAACATAAGCAAGAGGAGAGGTAATGCCCATCCAGATGAGAGGTACAGAGAAGAAAGATGATCCAGTGTGACTCTAAGATAAATAAAACCTATCGCTACTTTTATTAAGGACACTGAAGTTAATCTGGGGATGAGGTGGACCTGTAAATGGGAGAGAGATGTATGAAAAGCAGTAGTGTTATCCGAAGGGAAAATACGGTGAAGAACTCAGTGAGCTCATGTCAAGAAGCTGGGAAAAAAGAGAACACAGCAAAACTGTCAGCCCAGGGGGGTGTCAAAACTAGTGACTGTCGAGAAAATAGCAACATTATAGGGATGCAAACAAGCCCTCCAGGGACAGCCAGCCTGGAGGCTGGGGACAGCTGCACTTTGCAGGCAGCAGAACAACTTTACTGACAAGAACAATTACAGACATGGCATAAAAAGGAAATGGCATAAAACATATTGTGGACTGTCTAAAGGCAGATGTGCCAGCCCAGCACGGTGCTCCTCTCCTCAAGGACAAGGAAACACAGCGTATCTAACCCGCCTGGGCTCTGATGCAGTAGCACATGGGAAATCACTCATTAAACTGGGGAAGAGCACAGGATGAGTACGGCTATGTGACAGAAAGGACTAAAAGATCAACTGGCCCAAGGAGAGTGATTAGCAGGCCTTTGCAGAGGCGGCTTTTGGTGCTGACATTTACTTCTGATAGGTGCAAGGGCAAAAGGAAGCTGAGTACATTATGAACTCGCTGATGATGTTAGAGGACACTGCCAGCACAGAGAAGCAGTAGAACATCAGAGGAGAGTCAAATGGCCTTGGGAACTGCAAGAACAGGGATGGGAAGATGTGATATGGTGTGCTGTGAAAGTGTCTTGACCAGAGGGAAACCGGAAACTCTGCTGTAAAAGGAAGCTCACTACTAACTACAGAGAAAGGACTTGGCTGTGTGGGCCAACACATCAGACAGCGGATGCCAGAGTTGTACAGACATGAGGAGCACTCTGCATGTCAGGAACACTGCTTTTGGTAGATACTGGGAAGAGTTAATGTCTCTGTGCGGGGGAGCTCTAAGGTCTTCTCGGCAACGCATATCTAGGACAGAGTTGGCTGTCCAAGTCTGGAAAAGACAGAACTGCATACTATCAATATTGCTGATCACATTACAGGTGAGAACATGCAGTGACAGACCCATCCCCTCCCATCCCAGCTTCTCCACACAGATTTCAGGGCTGGATCAACAGCTGAGCAAGGGTGAAGGGTACCCTGGGAGGAAGATGGTGGAGGGTGAGAAGGTGGGGAGGAAGGCTGCCATGTAGCTGGATGGTGTCCTCCAAGAGGAGAGCGAGGGGTAGATGGTGCAGGGACAAGAAGAGCTGGGGTGCTGGGTACCTGGATGCGAATGATGGCTGACGTGCTGCGAGGCACCGTGCCCCGGTCACTGGCTGTCACGGTGAAGATGTACTCAGCACGATCAGCCCGGCGCAGAACTGTGGCAGTCCGCAACTCACCAGTAGCCATGTGAAGTGTGAAACGCTCTGCCCAGGCTCCTGCAGAGAGAAGGTGAAATGCTGCAGGGAGAGGCAGAGAGGAGGGAGGGCAGGGGGCAGGTGGGGATGGAGGAGGGACCACAGTGCGGCAGGGCTCAGGCACTGGGCACCCATCTGCCCACAGGGGTGATGGCTGCAAGGCAGAGAGCAGCACCAGTCAGTTCTGCAGTCATACCTATCAGTGAGTAGATGATGGTCCCATTCTCACCCTCGTCAGGGTCCTTGGCCTGCAGTGAGGCGACTAGAAGTCCCGATGGCTTCTCTTCCAGCACCTGCAGCACAGCCCAGGGAGCAGCTGAGTGGCACAGAGCACCTTTCAGGCAGCCCCCACAAACCCCCGAACACAGCACAGGATCTGCACCTTCCTACACCAGCCCTGCACCTCACCCAAGGCACAGACCCCCTGCAAGACCCACAGGCTGTGCCTGAGGCTGGACAACACGGAGAAGTCAGCAGCAAAGCTGGCACAGGGAGTCTCTGCCTTGCCAGCCCTCCTACCACTCTGCCCTGCTTAACACCCAGCTCAGCAGTGCTGGGGCACACTGGGGCAGCCCGCTGCAGGGTGATGGGAGGACACTGTTTCACCCATGTTACATACACAGCCTCTACAGCTAGGAAATCCAGGGCTCCCTAATGGTTCTGGTTCCCTCTGCCCCCAGCAGACCCCATCAGCTGCAAACACCAAGGTGTGAGCACTGGCAGGCTCAGCACCCAGTCCCCCTGGCAATGGGGGCAATCACCAGCCAGCCCAGGCAGGTTTGCACCCTCTGGGAGTGCAGCTGGCAGTCCTTCCTGGGCTCAGACACCCGGACTCTGAGGGCTTTTCCCTCTCTCCCTGGGTCCTCATCAGCCCCGCTGACAGCCTGTCCATAGGCACTGAACACCACCATTTCATGCCACGGCATCACAGCACCACCAAGACATCACGCACATGCCCACCCCACACTGGGGTGAGTTACAGCTTCCTGACAGACCACATGTGGCAGCACTGCAGGCAAGCACCTTGTCTGGGCAGTTATGGAAATGGACACATCCCCATCACTGCTCCCCCCCCTCCACCCGCCAGCTTTGGGAGTTCCCCCAGCAAACAACCCCTGCCTGTGGCAGAGCCATCGCTGCCCTGGCACAGAGCCCTGCACCTGCCCACACCTCCCCAGCGGAGCCACGGCACGGACTGCGCTCCCTGCCACACCACAGGACACCAAATCACCATCCTGAGGTCAGAGACGCCAAATTCACACCTTATCGGCACAACCCACAGCACAAACCCTCTCCACACTCTGAAAGGACAAGTGGAATCCAAGCAAGACTCCAAGGGAAGAGGCTGCAAGCCCCGGGAGGAGGCGAGCGTCAGTGCTACTGCACAAGCTGCTGGCACCACACTGCGGGCACTCGAGAGGCAGAGCAGAGGAGCTGGACTTGTTTAGCCAGGCCAGGCAGTGATGTGACTGCACTGGGTAAACACTGGGGAGAGGGGAGGGAAATTCAGAGGAGAGAGAATAGCTATTTAAGCAAAAACACAATATTGGCACAAGAACAAATGAGTATAAAGTGGTCAGAAATTAGTTTAGGCTGGAAATTAAGAGATGGTTTCTGACTATTAGATCAAGGAACCTGGAACAGCATTTCACAGCAGTGATGGAGGCAGAAGACCTTCTGAATATAGCTTGGCTGTTTATGAAAGGGAGTGTCTGCGTGGACACCTCTGAGAGGGGCTGCCTAGGAGGCCCCTTCAAACCCCTCCTCGGTAAGAGGCTGGGGCAGGCCCTGCCCCCCACACTGCCCCTGATCACACTCAACCAGGACACAAGGGGCTCCTGCTCCCCATGCGTGGCCACACTCCTCCAGCAGGAACCAAACTCCAGCTGAGGAAAGCTGTGTCTCAGCAGAGGAGTTAAATGAGCAGCATCCACACAGGCTCCATGGCCAGATGCCATTTCAGATGCACAGACAGAGGAATAAACGGCAACAGAAGTGGTCTTGCCTCTGCAAAACCCTCAACCTGCCACCAGGCAGGCTCATCCAGGTCTGATGTCCACCCTCCAAGAAGGTACTTGCAAACACCAGCTTGGCCCAAAGACCCGAGAGCCATCCCAGACACTGGCACAGCTCTGACAGGGGCTGGCAGTGGATATGCAGGGAAGATGCAAGAAATAGGGTACGTATGGAATAACCCTCCTGTGGAACCTTCCCAGCTTCCAGCAGGCTGTGACTAAGTCACTTCCTGAGCCACAGATCATATTTTTGTTCAACAGCCTTTGATGGTTTTTTTTCTTTCCATGAATTCATCTAATTTTGAGTCCATCCAACTTTTGGCAATGATTTCACAATTTAATTATGTTCTGCATGAAAAAGTACTGCCTTTGTTTATTTTAAACCTGCTGCCTGGTCATTTCTTACGAAGCTGCCTAGGTCTTGCATTGTGAAAAAAGCAACTTGTAATTTTCCCCATGACTTTCTCTGTGCCACTCACTGCACACCTCCGTTATATTCTCGTAGTTTCTTCCATGCCAAAGAATGTTCAAGTATTTTCTTTCTGCATGGAAACCATTATCTACTGGAGATCACATTAACATCCTTCTCTGAACCTTTCCTAGCCCTACTGCTTGCTTAGTGGAATGGAGGCAGGGCACAGTGCGTGTGCAGAATTTGAGATGTACAGTAATGATGTTTTCTTTCATTCTCTGTTCCTTTTCTAATAAAACTCCACATTTGATTTGCCTTTCTGACTGAGCCCTGAGCTTGTATTTTCACAAAGCATTCACGGCGATGCCCCAGTCTTCTCCCTAAACTTAAGTAGCCAATTTCAAGCCCACCATTATGTAAGTGAAATCCACATTGCTTTGTGCCATGTGTACCAGCAACAGTGAATTACATCTCCCATCTTCTTTCCTAACTGAACAGGAAAACAAGATCCTTCTACAGTGTGCCCTGGCAGCCAGGAGGGCCGACCCTGTCCTGGGGTGCATCAAGCCCAGCATGGCCAGCCAGTCAGGGGAAGGGATTGTCCTGCTTTGCTCCACACTGGTGCGGCCTCACCTCGAGCAGTTTGGGGCTCTGCAGTTCAAAAAGGACATCAAACTGCTGGAGCACGTCCAGAGGAGGCCATGAAGATGGGGAAGGGCCTAGAAGGGATGAGCTATGAGGAGCGGCTGAGGTCACTTGGATTGTTCAGCCTGGAGAAGAGGAGGCTGAGGGGAGACCTCATTGCAGTCTATGGCTTCCTCCCAAGGGGAGGAGAAGGGGCAGGTACCGATCTCTTCACTCCTGTGACCAATGACAGGACTTGGGGTGACAGCAGGAAGCTGAATCAGGGGAGGTTCAGGTTGGGTGTCAGGAGAAGGTTTTTCCCCAGAGGGTGGTGGAGCACTGGCACAGCTCCCCAGGGCAGTGGTCACAGCACCAACCCTGCCTGAGCTCAAGAAGCGTTTGGATGATGCTCTCAGGCACATGGTGTGACCCTGGGGTGTCCTGCACAGGGACAGGAGTTGGACTCGATGATCCTGGAGGGTCCCTTCCAACTCAGCATGTTCTGTGATTCTGTGGTTCTATGATTCTGTACAGGGGACCCTGACCTTTATTACTACAAACAGACAAGTACCATAAACGAACAATCATCTCTTCTGGAGGATATATGAAAATGCTGAACAGCAAGGTTACCAGCACCTGTCCTAGGCATCCACCAGTGACATCCCCCTTGTGTCAACAGACCCCTTCTTCCTCCCCTTTCCTAGTGATCATCCTCTGGGAGGATGCATTGTCACTGCAGTTCCCATGTGAGTGCCACCTGGTCCTGCCAGTCTGCTATCAATGCACTTGACAAGCTGGTCCCACAACCCTCCAGTGGGAGACACCTCCCCAGTTGATGCTTAAAGCAAGGTGCAGACAGAGAAACCTCCCTCTGCTTTGCCTAATGACCATCGATATGAAAACTTCACCCAGGAAGTCTTCAGTAAATCACTGAGTTTTGCATTCATCATCTAGTCTTTACTTTTCCCTCCAAGCCTTTCCCCTGCACCTAAATCGTGATTAACAGTGGCCCCTTCCTGTGCTCCACCCTTCTCTACCAGAGTGTCTGTCAGGAAAGGTTCAAACCCAAGTGCCCAAATGTTTGTTTCAGAACCATGGCAGCATTTGCCTGTCTTCGGGACCCCCGAGCTGTCCCAGCCTTGATGTCTCCTGAAGGACGTGTGTGCTTCTGTGGTACCTTTGTACCAGAGCAGACCTCCTAAGCTCTAGCAGAGCACTCCCAGCATTTCATGCCCCAAGCACTGGACTGACTGCAGAGCCTGCTCTGTGTGTGTCCCCACACAGAGAGGGGACACTCGGCACACTGCACACGCAGCGTGTGAGCGGTGCCACTGCACAGAGCCCCTTCAGCCACAGGCTCAGCAAGGACACAGCTGGCGGGGCCCTGGCCTGCAGGAGCGGCTCAAAGGGCAGAGCCCTGCTCAGAGAGAGGTGTCTTCACCCAGGCCAAGCCTTGCCAGAGTTCTGAAAGCAGAAAGTGCCAGCAGGACATGCAAGAAGGTGGCTGGGCAAGGGGTGGCTGCGCCCTGGGACAGGAAGGGAAGAAGCAATGAACAGGGAAGGATGGGTTGGAGCTGCAGAGTGTCCCACGGTCCGGTGCCGATGGCCACCCAGGCGTCGCAATGCCCTGCCCACACAGTCCTGCCTGCTCTGACTTGTCTCCGCTGTGTGGCTCAGGCAGGACCTGCGGCAGAGGAAGGCTGCCATCACTGTGATGTTTTTAAACCCAGCACAGTGCAAGTGGCTTGAGCACACTGACTGAAGGGCAGCCACATGCTGGGCAAGCACAGCCGCTCAGCTGCAGGTTCTGCCCATCTGTGCAGAGATGAGGACAGGGCCCCGACTGCCCATCCCACTCCACTGCTGCCAGCACCTCTCGGCCAGCTCCACCGAGCCCTCAGCTGGCTCCAGGGAGCCCCCACCACATGTGACACTCTGCAGGGGCCACAGCAGGGCAGACGCAGCCAGCCGCGGTGGACGGGGGGTCCATGCTCTTGAGCAGCACACATGTAACTTGGCCTGCAGCACACTCAGTGCCCGGGTGACCGCTGCCATCACAGTGCTGAGAGGGAAAGCTGGGCTGGGACATGTAGCAGGTTCTCAGAAATCCCTTGTGAGTGCAAAGTCCATCTGAGCAGTGCTTTCTTGACCTCCTAGAAGGCCCCATGGCTATACCAAAAGTCCTGAGCCCTAGAAGTAAACGGTACCCCGTGTCTCCCCGCTCGCAAGTGTCAGGCTTTGGGCTCGCAGCATGTGAGGCAAGAGCTTCTGCCTGCTGGTCAGTCCCACTGATCTCAGAGCCCTCTGCAGTCCTCACCTGCCCTGTGCACAGCCAGCCAGTCTGTGTTTCTCAAGGACATGCCCATCTTACTACATCTGGCTCACATTTACCAGACTGCCCTGGCTGCCACACGGGTGGAACTTTTGCCTGCTTATCTCCCACCCTAAAACCCTCCTGGGTGCCCCTGCCCACTCCCTTTCCCCCTGCGGAACCACCTGCCCCCAAACCCAGAGGCCATCACACCCCTGCCTCACCAGGGCTCCCACCCATGGTCCCTACCTGCACGGGCAGCTCCTGACCACTGGCCACATGGAGGAAAGCAGGAGCATTGTCATTCTCATCCAGCACAGTGACATAGATGGTTCCTGTGGCACTGCGGGGTGGTGCTCCCCCATCCTGCACGATCACCAGGAGCTGGTAGCTGGACTGCTGCTCCCGGTCCAGGCTATGCTTGGTGCTGAGCTCCCCTGTGAGGGAGAAGTGGGGACACAGCTCAGCCCCAAAACCTCTTCAGAGAGGAGCCTGTGCTCAGGTGTGTTGCTGGGGAGCCCAGCACCACAGGAGTAAGAAGATGAATGTTCTGTTGCAGCACTGGCCTGGCCTGTACCACTTTTGACCTCCCCTGAGCTTCCTCCCCAGCCAGCCCCAGCCTAGGAAGCCAGGAGGACTCTCACCTGTCTGTGTGTGGATAAGGAAGTTGGGATCGTGCTGGAGCAGGCGGTAGGTGAGCCGGCTGTTCTGCCCAGCATCCCGGTCGCTCGCCATCACCCTGCCCACACTGCTGCCAGGAGCTTGGTTCTCAGGCACGGTGAAGAAGTAGCGCTCCTCGCTCAGCCGGGGGCTGTTGTCATTCTCGTCAGTGATGCTGACCCGCACCGTGCTGCTGCCCGTCTTCCGGGCCTCCCCCCCGGCGCCGCCGGCCGAGGCCAGCACCGTCAGCACATACAGGTCACGCGTCTCCCGGTCCAGCGCGCTCTTGACGTAGAGCCAGCCGCTCTCGGGCACGATGCCGAAGCTGGCAGCATCCCCGTCTGCCCGCAGGTGGTAGGTGAGGGTGACGGATTCCGTGTCGCGTGCCAGGGCCCGCACCTGCAGGAAGCGGGTGGACACAGGCACACCTTCCCGCACCTCCACGCGGTAGGTGAGCGTGTCAAAGATGGGCCCGTTGTCATGCTCAGCTTGCACGTGCACCAGCAGCGTGAAGGTGGAGCTGAGCTGGGGAGTGCCACTGTCCCGGGCCACGATGGCCAGCCTGTAGGCTGCGATGGCTTCGTACTGCAGAGCTGTGACCAGCCGCACTGTCCCCGACGAGCGCTCCACACTGAAGGTGCCATCGCCTCCTGACACCAGCTCAAAATTCACCTGACCGTTGGCACCACTGTCACGGTCCTCAGCCTGCAAAGTGTACACTGTGGTGCCAGGTTCTGTGGCCTCGGGCAGCAGGATGGAGTCGGAGGGGGCCGGGAATGCCGGCGCGTTGTCATTCACATCTGACACAGAGATCTTCACACGTGTGTTGCTGTAGGCAGGAGGTGAACCACTTCGGGCCTGGACATCCAGAATGAGGACTGCCTGGGACTCGTGATCAAGAGCCAGGCTGGTGCGGAGCTGCCCGGAGGCAGAGTCGATGGAAAAGTAACCATGAGGATCCCCCGAGGAGATGGAATAGAATATGTCCTCAGCATGACCTGCGGACAAGAAATGAAGACTGTTTGCTGGACTTGCTACTGGAGCGAGTCCAGAGGAGGCCACGGAGATGCTGCGAGGGCTGGAGCAGCTCTGCTCTGGGGCCAGGCTGAGAGAGTTGGGGGTGTTCAGCCTGGAGAAGAGAAGGCACCGGGGAGACCTTGGAGCACCTTCCAGTGCCTGAAGGGGCTCCAGGAAAGCTGGAGAGGGACTGGTGCCAAGGGCAGGCAGTGATGGGACGAGGGGCAACGGGTTCCAACTGCCAGAGGGGAGACTGAGATGGGATGTGAGGGAGAAATTGTTTGGTGTGAGGGTGGTGAGAGCCTCGCCCAGGGTGCCCAGAGAAGCTGTGGCTGCCCCTCCCTGGCAGTGTTGAAGGCCAGGTTGGCTGGGGCTTGGAGCAGCCTGGTGTGGTGGGAGGTGTCCCTGCCCATGGCAGGGGGTGACACTGGATGAGCTTTGAGGTCCCTTCCCACTCAAACCACTCTGGGATTCGGGGATTGTAAGACAGGAGGAATGGTTTGTGTATCTGGCTCATCTCCTCGGGCCCCTGTGGAGAGCAGCAGGGCTGGGCAGTGCCGCCTGCGGCAGACGCTGGCCCAGAGCTGCACAGTAGCACTGTGTGTGTGCGCAGGTGTAGATGCACTTGCACCAGTGTGTGTGTGTGTACACACGTGTGAGTACACATGTGAGGGCACTGAGTCGAGTGACAACCACAAGGGTGCATGCTCGGTGCCTCTGTGTGTGCGTGGAGCCCCCAGCACAGGGCTGCTCTGTGCGGGAGCGGGACCAGACCTTCCAGATGATGCAGGGAGAGGAAAGTGACTGCGTACAAAGGGACAAGCTGTACCTGGAGGGTTCTGGGCCCGGACAGCCCCCACGCTGGCACCCTGCACTGTGTCCTCAGGCACTGTGAAGAAGTACTGAGCTTGCTCAAAGACAGGGGGTGAGACAGTGCCCTCCACGATGCTGATGTTCACCCGGGCGTTCAGCTGTGCCTGCAGGCCCCCACCATCTTGTGCAGAGATCACCAGCTGTACCAGGGTGTTGGCTTTACCGCTCAGGGACCATGAGAGGGAGATGACACCTAGGGAAGAAAGCAGCTCAGAGGGCACTCTGCCTGCACCCTTGCCTGTCATCTGCCACCAAGGGAAGCCACCAAACCATACGCTTGAAAAGAAAGACCTAAGCAGGCAGCAAACATTGTGCTCACAGGGGGCAGCTCACCATGGAAGAACTGGAGTAAAGGAGAGGAACCCTCCTGGGAAAGCCTCCCCAAATCTTCCTTTCTCACCCCTAAGCGCAGCCCTGAGCTAAGGAGTGGTGAGGGCTGGGGGAAATGAGCCAGAGGGCAGGTCCTGGGAAAGGGAAAGGAGGGAACAGGGCTTCCAATGTGGGGCACAGCATGAGGGTCATGACACAGCCCATGGGATCTGGGCTGTGAGGAGGCTCTTGGAGGAAACATAGAACCGAAGGACTATTCTCGACAGGCCCTACAAAGAAGGTGGCCTGTATGAGGATGGCTGGTAGGCCTGTCTCATCCCAGTCATGTTCTGGGAACTTGGGGAACAGTGCAGAGAGACCCCAGTGCCTGTGCTGAACAGACAACACCTTCCTGCCCTGCTGAGAGCCCCTGGCACCACACACCCATGCACTCACCTCCCCAGCAGAAACGGCTCCGGCTCTGGTGGCCAAAGCAAGGCAAGAGCAGACACAGACAATGAGAAAGGTGGGAGTGAGTGTGACAGAATTGTAGAGAAAGAGAGTAAACTGAGCATGGCAGGGGGAACTGGGAATGAACGAGAAATGAAGCAGGATACAGCCTGATGGGGCAAAGCAAGCAGCATGCAGCAGAAAAGGCACAGCGAGTCAGGGATGGGGAAGGAAGATGGGACAAATGAGAAACAGAGCAGGGAGCAGAAACAAGAGGTCAGAGACTGAGTCTGTGAAGGGGCTGCCAGAGGCTCGAGAAGTCAAGGCAGGGAGAGAAACAGATGTACTCTGGTGGCAGATTGCACTGCTGAGATGGCCAGTGACCCTCACGCTGGCTCTTACACCTGCCCGCATCCCACTGCTCTGATCACTGCCTACTCTGGCTGCCCCCTGAGCTCGCTCGTACCTGTGTCCTTGTTGAGGGAGAAGAGAGGGGGTGAGTTTCCCAGGACAATGCGGTAGGTCACTTTCCCGTGCAGCCCCTCGTCCTTGTCATGGGCAGTGACACGCAGCACAGCGGTGCCTGGCATGCTCTGTGTGCTGATGCTGGCAGCATACTCCAGTGGGTAGAACACTGGCCGGTTGTCATTTATGTCCTCCAGGAAAACCTTCACATACACCATGGAGTTCAGGCCACCCTGTGGAAGGGCCAGATCAGAGATGGTTCAAAGAGCAGGGACAAGGACAATAGTATCCCCTGCACAGTGCTGAGTCAGCAGCTTCACATCCCCCACAGCCTCTCCAGCACTCACCCCATCAACGGCAGTGATGGTGAAATCGTAGGCAGACGTGCCCTCGTCACGATCCAGAGGCTGCACCGTGCACAGCTGCCCCGTGTGCTTGTCAACGCTGAACTGCGTGGGGATGACACTGCCGATGCCAGAACCAATGGAGTAGGAAAGGGAGCCAAACGTGCCACTGTCTGCATCAGTGGCTGTCACCTGGATGAGGGAAGGTACTTCATGAGCAGGCCAGCATCACAGAGAAGACACCCAGCCAGACCCAGCCCATTACCACCTCCACAACCCGGTGCTATTCTCTACTCCAGTGCTGCTCTCTGCTCCGTGACCCACAACCCCTGCACAGTCCTCAGAGCTGGCCATAGAGAAGCAGGCTGACAGCTACTGCCTCCACCCCACAATTCCTGTCCCAGACAAGCCACCACCTCCTTTGCCACCCCGGTATCAGCCTGTGCTGGCCCAGTCCTCACGAGGGGACACTGAGGGGGGAGCACAGCATTGCACACTCACGAGCACCGCACCATGCTTTCCACCTACAGTGCTGACACAGGCCCCTGCACCACCAGAGTTGCCTTGTTTGGGGTGATACCTTGTTTGGGGAGGCACCCCCTCCCCTCCTGCACCCCTGGGGCAACGTCTATGACCCAGGCCAATGGACTGGCCTTGGCAAAGGAGAAGGCTGCATGGGGAGGGGGTGCGGGAAGGCCAAGCCTCACACAGATGCCAAGGGCCTAGCAGCCAAGCGTCCCCATGGCACCCAGCCTGATGGACCAGCCAGGGACAGCCCGCATGGCCCTGCCCCTCTGCCCTTTCTTCTCTGCAAAGACGCTTAAGACGGGAAGCAAACCAGCACCCTGCTTGCCATGGCCCCAGCTCTGTCCTGCTCGCAGAGCTCTGTGCCCGGCGGCCCTGGGGGTGGTGGCTGAGGGTGGCATCGCCCTGCGACAGCCATGGCCCCCCGCAGCCTGGAGCACACGGGTTGTGTCAGCAGCTTCAGGCACAGCGGGAGGACTAAAACTGCTCCCTGCTTGTCAGGTCCCTCCTTGGGCTCCTTGCAGAGCTCAGGACGGCAGAAAGCAGCTCCTTTCCCCTGACCCCAGCATCACTGCCCACGGCTCATCCACCAGCTGGGAGCTCTGCGCGGAGAACAAAGCTGGAGGACGGAGCCAGGAGGGAGGCAGCTGGGCCAGGCCCGGGTGAAGTGGAGTTCAGGCCTCATCAGCCACAGCTCCTCCCAGCAGCAGCGCTGGGGCCTCGGCTCCCGTGAGCGAGGAGCACAGGAACGCTGCACGCGCGCCAAGGAAAGGGCCCAGCCGGGGGCTGCAGCAGCTTTCCTTCGGGCAGGGCCCCCAACCTGAGCCACTCGCCCCATCACCAGCCGTGGGGGAGCAGGAGAGTACAGACAACAACTAGGCCAGGGGAGAACAAATAGATGGGGTAGGAGTGGGAGCTGCCTCCCCCCTGACCGCACGCTCAGCACCCCAGCAGGGCAGCACCTGAGGTAGCCCATGGCCACCCCTCCTGCCCAGAGATCCTCACCCCAGCAGGGCAGGCAGCACCTGAGGTAACCCATGGCCACCCGTCCTGCCCTGCTGCCCTGGGTCCATGGAGATGCCTGAAGGGAGAAGCTGGGAGCACGTCCACAAGCACCATGCTCCCTGTACAGGATATTTGCTCCCCAGGCCTGCAGCAGCTGCCAGAAGCAGCACCATGAAACAGAACCCCGGTCCCTGCTCCAGCTGCGGAGCACTCAGAGCCACAGGTGCCATGACAGCCTGGCCAGGAACCCCTTCAGAAACCAGCCTCCAGAAACCTGCCTCCCTGCTGAGCTCAGCACCCTCCCTCAGCCCCAGCTCCCGCTCTGAGCTGCTCCTCCAACCCTGCGGACACTGCTGAAACCTGTGCTCGGGTTAGCTGTACTCCAGCTCCACGTTGGACATTATTCCTGGGGTAACAGCCCTGCTACCAAGACCCCGGAATTGTGTGCCATGCCTGGGCTTGAGCTGGTGGCATTCCCTACCACTGCAGATGGAAACGCACCTGAAGCTGATAAGCTGCCACAGTGACTGGAACAGGCACTGTGTGGCCAATTAATAACTTCTTTCCTTCAAATGAACTGCTTTTCGCTCTGAGTGTCCTAAAACACACGTCAGCTGCTTTAATACCCTGTACAGCAACACTGCAGCAGAGCAGGACAATTTCCTCAGGTTCCTCATGTCACTGCTACACCAGCACTGGTGCAACCATGACTGGAGACCTGCGTCTGGTCCTGGTCTCACTGGGAGGGGTGGTGCTCAGCTAGCGCCCAGAGAAAAACCACAGGAGCAACAAAACACCTGAAGGAACAGCTGGCTGCGCTGGCTGTGTGTGGGGCTTAGCAGCTCTGTTCTCGTGGAGAGGAGCAGCTCTGGCTGGTCACCCCCAGCCCAGCTCTCCTGCACGCAGTGCCTCAGGGCGCTGATGCCCCGTATGTGGGATAGAATCACTGAATCCCAGACTGGTTTGGGTTGGAAAGGACCTCAAAGCTCATCCGGTGCCACCCCCTGCCACGGGCAGGGACACCTCCCACCACACCAGGCTGCTCCAAGCCCCAGCCAACCTGGCCTTCAACACTGTCAGGGAGGGGCAGGCACAGCTTCTCTGGGCAGCCTGAGCTCAGCAGGACCCAACACGAGCCCCAAGGCAGCAGATCCCCACTGCGGCTGGAGTGATGCCTCCTGGGGACGGCACAGGCTTCAATCAGCCACCAGGTACAGCAGACACCTCAGTCGAGCTGCCAGGCGTAGCTGGGACCCACGGCTGCTGACTGCAGAGCACAGGCAGTCTGGGACGTGCTGCATATTTTTAGCTGTGAGGATAATTAACCACCAAAAGGGCTCATCAAGGCCTGTGGTGAATTCACCACTTCTGGAAATTTTTAAACCAAGTTTGGATATTTTTCTAGGAACTCTGCTAGAAGCTAATGCAGGGCAGCCCCAGGCTCTGTACTGAGTGCCCATCCCAAATCTTGGATCAACAGATGGTTTTACTGTAGCTTACTTAGGAGGCTCCTGATGTTTGCCCAAGAAGTAAAAGGGAAATGGGGTCAAGATGTCTACGGGACAGCCCAGGAAGCACTCCATTCGAGGTTGTGTAAGGCCTCCTGCTTGAATACGTGGGAGCAGGAGTAGAGCTCTGAGCCTGAACGGAGCCTCTACAGCACCCTCACCTCCAGCTTCTTCGAACATTTTGCAGAGCCAAGACTGGCTGTTCACAGCGTGAGCTGTGTGAGAGGAGAAAGGAGAGAATGAGAAGGCTGCAGCTGGGAACAAGACACCTGCATGAGCTTGTGGGGTCAGCATGCAGATAGGAGACATGGACAAAGCCGTGGGGACACCTCGTCTTCACAGGACACCTGCACAAGCTCACAGGATGAGCGCGGATACACAACGTGCGGAGGCAAAGTGCACACTGTTTCTTCCCAAGACGACAGGATGTGCAGCTGCAAGCCCACGTGCCAAGAACAGAAGTGTTCACGAAGCCTGAGCACAGGGAGACTCCCCACACTGGGTGGACATGTCCTGTGCCGTGTTGTCAGGCAGCAGCACTGCCAGAGCCTGGCACTCCCTCCCTATGCTGGGGCTCCAGAGGGTGTTCTGAGGCAGGGAGTGTGGTCACCCCAGAGCCCTGACTTCGAGAGTCCAGATGTTCCCATTCACAGACACAGCCAGATCAGCAGGGAGAAGGAAGCCATGGTGAATTGCTTCTATGGTCCACTACGTTCTCTGTAGTTCTAATAATTGCTACTACACCTGAGTCTCATTCTGCCCTTGTAAGACTCAGGGGTGGTAGCATGCTGCTAGAGTCTGGAATGAGGCCAGGGTTCCTGAGCAGTGCAGGGCCAGTGCTCCTGCCTGTCTTTCGG
Source organism: Aegotheles bennettii (assembly GCA_013398125.1). Lineage (NCBI taxonomy): Eukaryota > Metazoa > Chordata > Aves > Caprimulgiformes > Aegothelidae > Aegotheles > Aegotheles bennettii. Next base: position 49,805 of record VZRW01005401.1, read on the forward strand.
TCTTGTTAAGATCTGCTTGGCTGCAAGCATGGTATTTCTCTGGAACCTGCTGCAGCTGTGCACAGCACATGGAGCACTGATCTCCTCCCATGCCTTGTCCTCTCATTCTGCCTACAGTAAGCTCCTGGGATAGCCCAGCCTCCACACAGCCTCACAAAGAGCCCACCCTACCCAGGGCAGCACGAGTGTCACTCAGCACTGCTCATCGTGCTACTCATGGCCAGGTCCAGCCTGCAACATCTCTCCCATGTCCCAGAGCATGCCCCATCCCTACCTGCCTCTTGTGCCCCACACAGCTCCACCATGTCCCAGGCCCCATACAGATGTTCACATGCACTAGCACCCGCATCCTTCTCTTGTCACCCCCAGTGACACCTCCACCACCTTGCTGTGTTGCCAGCTTCCTCCACTGTTCCCTGCCCAGGACAACCCCCAGACACAGTGTCATGGTGCCCCACAGTTCTGCTGTGGCTGTGCAGCGCTGGCACCGGGGCACAGTCTGGGGAGCACAGCCCAGGCTTGAGGCACTCCATCTGTCCTCATGTCCACCTCCCCCCTTGCAGGGCAGCCCGCACGGCCACAGTGCGCTGGCAGTGCCCTGGCTCAGGGCTGGCCATGGCTGGTTGCTCCTCAGCAGTGCTGGGTTCAACAAAAACGCAAAACCATGGAATTCCTCACTTCAGGGCACAGTGGTACTGAATTGTATAGAATCAGGCAGCAACCACCCACATTCACAGACAAAAATCCACTCAAGGCTTTAATCCCAAGGGCATCATTGCTGGGCCAGGGAATCCCTGAGCTGAAGTTGGGACAGTGTGCCAAGGAGGCAGCAGTACCTGAGGGAAGCCTCTGGATCATAGACCCCAGGTGTCACAAAGAATTCCAGTTTCTGGGCCCAGGCAGGGGTGACACACAGCTGGAACTGCTGCTCACTAGCAAGGGAGCACTGACTGCGGCTGTGGTAACCAGCAGCAGCCTTGGCTGTAGTGACCATGAGTAGCAGTGCTCAGGATCCTGAAGGGAATGAGGCAGGAGAGTAGTAGAGTACAGACCCTGGACTTCAAGCAAGACTTCAGCTTATACAGGGAACTGGTAGGTGGGAGGGATGCCATAGTTTTGTCCAGGGGCTGATG